>NDGM011029734.1:0-12627 GCA_002564305.1 Octomys mimax
GCTTCCCTGGCAAGCGCAAGGGCCTGAGTTCAATCCCCGGTTCCACAAAAAAACAAAACAAAAACTTCATTTCCTTGGCCAATTATTACAAATAAGCCATAGAATATTCAATAAAAGTACAAACCTGAAGCTGATATTAAATAACACATACACACAAGCCCTACAGTAACTCTTCATGTCAAGAGAAAAGAGAGCCTTCCCTATAACAATAAGAATGCTCACATAGAAAACTAGATAGAGGTTTCCACCAACACATATTATAGGAAGGTTTCAGGGAGCCAGTCATAGCTGCACATGGAACAATGGTATTACAAACTTGAATCTGGTTTTAAGTGAGCGCTTTCTAAACCATTAACACATCAGATTAGAGTGCTTTTTAGCTACTAGCCAGGCATATTATATATTTTTTTTTTCAAAGAACATTTTCACATAACAGAGGTGCCTAACCAAACTCTAAATGTTTTAAGAAATTCATAAAGTAAATCACTAACATGTTTGAAGTTGGCAATTATGCCTTTAGGACTCCAATTATGAATACTGCTTTAAATAAGTGTAGTGCTACATTTTTATAAGGTAATGCAAATGGATAACCATGCTATATATGCAACAAATAATGTATGTACATAATAAGAATAATCTGATAGCATGACTTGACTGCTTTTCATACACCCTATGTATTAAGAACCACAGACACAGGAGTCTTTTAAAAGTGGTTTAAAATGACTCTTAATGGGCATGGGCTTTCTTTTGGGCGGTGAAAATATTCTAAAATTAATCATATTGATGGTTGTGTAACTCTGTGACTACACTAACAAGTATCAAGTTGTATAAAAAAACCACACCATGAGTGGTTTGTATACTATGTGAATTATACCTCAAGAAAGGTATTATAAAAAGAAAAGAAAGGTATTATAGGGGCCGGGGAGATGGCTCAGTGGAATAAGTGCTTCCCTGGCAAGCGCAAGGACCTGAGTTCAATCCCTGGTTCTGCCAAAAAAAAGAAAACTATTATATAAATATTTTTAAAAAACAAGACTCTGCCTTCCAATACAAAGAAGCATGCTGAAAGAGATAAAAGGCCTACTGGCTGAATAAGGGTATCCATAATCTTTCCTGAGCTGCCTCACAGCAATGTGACTTCAAGGCCTCTTACCAATGTCAGCCCAGCACCTTGCATATGCCCAAACATATGTACTAAAAACCTTTGGGATGAATTTTATATTGTTCATATCACAAAGATGTATTATGGAAAGTGGATTCACCTTAACACTAAAATCAATCCTCCACTCTCAATTGTTACATCATAGCAGAAATCTAGTCTAAATTATTTACTCTTTCTAGGCTTACTTTAACACTAATAATCACAGATGATTTCTGAAAATAGATACAACACACACACACACACACACACATACCATACACACACACACACACACACACACACACCCCTCTCCAACATTTCCTCTACTCACTTACTGGTAAGCGTCTTCAAGTTAAGAACCATGTCTTTTTATATTTTTATCATTCTTAGAATTTTGTATAGCATTATGGATATAGTATATGCCTAAGCATTTAAAGAAAAACTGATGGATGACTCATCTCTTGGAGCATGCATATGAGCTTTATGGGTTTACATCTAAAATTTGGAAACAGAAGCCATCTAGAACGATGGTCTCCAAGAGTTGAAAATTGGCCGTGGAGTTGATGTGTCACAAATTTCAAAGGCATTAACTTGTAAGATACATGGAAGATGCAACTTATCAAAACAGGAAATAAACAAGGGAGAAGCGCTGTATTTGCAACAGCATGCTACATACTTGGTTTACCTTTTTTTCTAAATTTCTGGCTTTATTCTATGACTATAGACAGCTGTATTATTCATTCTATTAAAGATTCCCTTCCGACATTGTTCTTGTCCCTCCTATCTGTCTCTCTACTCCCGTAAGTAGAGTCACATGTCCTTGTGATGCTGCAATAGACAAGGTATGGACAAACCAGATCCTGTCACAAATCCCCAGGTCTCCTTCTTATTGGCTGAGTGTTACATGGGTTAAGAGATTAACCATCCTTTGAACCTCAGTTTCCTCATCTATGAAATGGGAAATATTATCCACATTTGACAGGGTAATTGTGAAAATCAAATGAAATCATGTAGGTAAGAACTAATATTCCTAAAATCCTTACTTTCTACCAGTTGCCTTACATTTAATAAGAAGTTTAAAAACGTTATAAATCTAGTCTCACACAATATCTGACATAGCAAAAGTGTATCAGTAAGTGTTACTTATTTTCTGCCTTAAAATGAATGAGTAGGAAGGGATTAACAAAACATGCTATATCCATACACTAAAAATACTACCAACAATAGAAAGGATAAGCGAGAAGTCAGAAGTAGTCCATGCCTGTCATGGGGGCTCAGGATGAAGGAGGAACTCAAGCCCAGACAACACAGTGAGATTCCAATGCAAAAAGAAAGATAAACCACTAATACTAGGCAACATGTTCCATCTCAAAATGATTACACTAAATGCAAGACACCAAACACAGAAGACTTCCTACTGCATGATTTGAAATATATTAAGTTCTAGAAAATGCAAACAAATGCTTAATACTGGAGTAGATCAGTGGTTATCTGAGGACATGTGCAGAAGAAAGGATGAAAGATTGACTAAAAAGGGGTCTGAGGGAACTTTTAGGTTGTGAAGAAAATATCTAGAATCTAGATATGGGACAGATTTCATATGTGTACACAGGTATAAAGCTCACTCAATTACCCACTGTAGTGGTCAGTTTTTGTATGGAAATCATGCTTCCATAAAGTTGATAAAAATGTTAAAGTATAATTAAATCTCCATAAACCTGTTGTTATTTGGCACAGATCTTAGTTGCAATTATAACATGGGTAGAAAGAGGTGGAATGGGGATTCTACCAGTTTTATAGTTCTGAAAAGACAAAAGTGATTAGGGGAAGTATTTGAAAGATGCTGTTAGGACAGCCCCATAGGGCATTTATAAATCTGTTAATTTACAAAGATGGAAAGCCAATAGTCAGAATACACTTTGCAGATTTTGCCAAAGATGGCTCTATTGGCCAAACTTCATTATCGGATATGTTATTAATAAATAACTAGTCAAGTTACAAAAAATACCAATAATATTTTTAGAAAGGTAATTCATTCTTAATAAACTATGTTTTAAAAACTCTGTAGGGGAATTCAGTATGAACTCACTCCTCTTAATCCTAAGAAGATCTCACAGCACTTAGGAGATCTTAGTCAATTGTAGAGGGAAAAATGACACCACTCATGAAAGACTCCTCTAAGCACCCATATGATTTAAAACTAACAGGCAATGTAAGATTCATAGTAAGCCTTGCAGCCAGATCTATACTTTCAAACAATCCCCGATTCCACCAAAGGTGGAAGGAAGTAGTATCTGTGGATCACCTCGTATGTGCCAGATGTAACAAGCCATCCACAGAACAGTTCAGACTCACTAGGGTTACCCCTATGTAACACAAGAACTAAAGGCAGTAAGGTAAAAGTTTGCCTAAAGTTATACATTGAGTTGAGAGCATAGTTAGACTTTGAACTCCAGTCTCTGCTATCCGTTACATTACCGAGTCTCTATTTCCACAGAAAATGGAGTTCATAATTGTAGAAAGTAAATGTAAGGAGACCATGGGCAATGTAGTCTCTTACTAATGCCTGATTATGACCAACTTTTTCATCTGACTTTTGTAATGTGTGATGATATTTTGGCTCATGTTAAAAAGTCAATAATGGTTAGTTTCAATGCCTCTTTTTTCCTTCCTTCTTTTATTTGTTGTAAAGTCCCATGCATATAGAAAATATGAAAATAGGGTCACTATTGGCTGAAAAAATAATAAAGAAGAGAAAATTACCTCATTCTTCCAAAATTTCTATTTCAACATGGCACAAACTCAAAGGCACAAATTCATCACTGCATGAGAAATATATAAGTCACCCAACTAACTCTACAGAGGTGTGGAGCACAATGGCCATGTTGATTTTTTTCATTTGCCACAGCACATCTCCATGTTGCCAATAAGAAAGACAACTCCAGGGGCAACACATGTGAACTTCAGCCAGGATCTGTTCCTTAAAATAGAAAATAGGGCTTAGCTTGACAGGAAAAGTTGTCCAGCCACTTGCTAGGAAGAAAGGAAAGGGCTTACTCTCTAGGTGGCTTAGCACCTATCGGAGGTAAACCAGCCTATGGCAGGACTGGCATCTCTGCTCTAAGAACAGATCTAAGAGCTACCAATCAAATAGCAGCCTGGGCTTCCTGTGCTGAGGCAGCACATTTCCGGATCTCGCTCACACCAGGCTGGGGAATCATTCTTCTCAGTGATAAAGTCGGTGAATGCACTCTTGAGAAGATAACAAATTAAAAACCAGCTGACTCAACACCATTTGAGTGAGGAATTCACTGCTGACCCAGTGCAACACAATTTCCACTACCAGTCAGTAAGCACTGGAGAGGGGCCAACTGCACTTCATAATTGTAAAACTACTCCTTCCAGAGGGTCTTACCACTGTTAAATGGGAACTGTCCCATTTCTATCATGCAGATCTACTAAAAGTGGTAATCACTTTCTCAACTATTTATACCTTGGCTCTTATGCTGTGTGAAAATTCAAAGATTCTAAAATAAATTTGGAAACCCCAAAAGTGCTGTATTACTTAAATGACCAGAAATGTGAAAAGAATTACATAACTTAGAGGATTATCCCATTTTGAAAATATATCTTATATCTGCAGAATTTCCACTAAAACACCCAGCTTTTCTTTCTTTTCTTTTCTTTTTTCTTTTTTTTTTTTTTTTTTTTTTTTTGGTAGAACCGGGAATTGAACTCAGGCCCTTGCGCTTGCCAGGGAAGTGCTTATTCCACTGGGCTATCTCCCCAGCGCCAACACCCAGCTTTTCTACAGTTGATATTATTATGGTATACAGTGAAGTTGGCATTTGTTTTTATGTCACCCATAAGACAACAGGAAAATAATTACTAGATTAGCTACTGTGAGACTTGTTCACAATTTAGAACTGTGGGATCTTGGTTATAAATACATAAGACAACTTTTGTCTTATATAAATACATAAGACAAATTTATAAGACAACTTTTCAGCTTTCAAATTATTTTTTTCAATAACTGATTCTCTTAACAATGTGTGAGGGCCTCATATGATTTTCCTATTTAACAGGACAGATGAGGTTAGTGTTTTGTTGACCTTGCAAAGCACTTCTGACCTTGCCTGAAGCACTGTGATCTAGGAACATTATTAGGCCGAACCATCTAAAATTGCTAATATTTCACCAATTTTGATCTACCAAAATGAAAATTTCATTAATATTTTTCAAGTTGCTATTTGTTATAATATGGTTACCACTTGTTTTTTCTATTTGTCAGTTTGTTTATTTTTGCCACTGTATCTAACCTCACTTATAAGTTTTTTAATTATCTTCTCTTTGCCATTCAGTAGATTTTAAAGTGTGGCAATGAATACTAATAATGGAAGCCCAATTTATGAAAAGCCAATAGCTTTATACTTAAAAAAAACTTACCAATGAACAATTAGGAGGCAAGAGATTTTGCACGTTTTTAAACTTTGTTTGGGGGAGTGGGCGGTGATGGAATACCAGGAATCGAACTCAGGAACTTATGCATGTTTTTAAACAGAGATGTGAAAGGAAGACAGTTTGCAATATTTAGTAAAGGGAAGTATTCTTGTTAATTCTAATTTTAGACTTCAGCCATAACAATTGGTATTGAGAAATGATAAGCACGTGTTCTGGTTTATATCTGTGGAGAAATATGCACTCTAAACATTTTCTGTAATAACAACAGCATTAATACAAAATAGCATTCATTGACCACTCAGTCTTCCAACACTCTGATAAAACACTTCATGTGAATGACCTCATTTAATTCTCACTATCCTATCAGGATTGAGTTTCATTTTCCACATGAATAACTAACGGTGAAAGGGGGGCCAAATTTGCCCAAAGTCACAGGAATAACAAGTGACAGAAAGAGGAGTCACACCACAGCTAAAGTGAAGTATTGGAGACCATTCATCCAGATTTTTTCCACCTTTTTATAAAACTTCCTAACATTTCCACACATTATTGAGTCAGGCAAAGTTTTTGTGGTTGATCAATTGAAATAATCAGAAATTTAATATTTAACCATAAACCTGAATAGGGTGAAAACGGGCATTTAGGTCCTTCTCCTCATGCCACCATACTTGCAGCCCACAGAACAGTGTAGGGCATGTGGTAGACACTGAAGAAATAATTGTGTAGAATATATTCTAATCTGTGCTGGGGACTCACGCCAGGATTTGGTGCATGCTAAGCATGCCCTGTGTCACTAATGTACACCCCAGTGCCATTATAATTCTTTCCTATAATTTTTGTCATTCTTAGAGCCTTGCCTTCAACTGTCTTCTGTGAGAAAGTGGAGGGCTCTCAGTCACTTCCACGTGAGACAACATTACTCAACTTTGGGAACTTCCCCTCTACTGCAGTCAGCAATTCAACTGATTCATCTCACTGACAAAAA
This sequence comes from Octomys mimax, assembly GCA_002564305.1. Lineage (NCBI taxonomy): Eukaryota > Metazoa > Chordata > Mammalia > Rodentia > Octodontidae > Octomys > Octomys mimax. Next base: position 6,588 of record NDGM011029734.1, read on the forward strand.
TGTGATAAAAGAACTCCAACCACAGAGGTGGGGAAAACCACTCCTTCTCCTTGAACAAATGTGCTTTCTGATGGCCAGATTGCTTTTCTTTTCTCGCCAAGGTTCACTAAGTACTGAAAGCTGGGCCTGGTAAATATGGGTCAGGTTTGTAATGCAACAGCTCCACCCCTTTCATTACCATGGAATCCAGTTAACAGTCCTGCTAGTGATACCTAAATAAATAAATAAATAAATAAAGCAAAGAAACTGGTCCCAGTGGTTCCTTAGGTGTTATGGAAGTCTTAAAAACACTATTATCTCCCGTGGTGATTTACTGGCCTTTCTACACTCCCACCAGCACATTGGGACTTCTAAATTACATATCATAATTGACATAAAATATCTATCCCATCAGTGAATATCTTTATTAGCATCAAAATCACTCACAACTAGTGTTCCTCAATGTTATTAAACATAACTTGTTCTAGGTGTTGCTTTACTAATTAGTCAGGATGAGCCCGAGGAAGCAAATCTGGGTCATGTTAAATTAATTGGAATGAGCATGAAAATTAGCAGAGCAAACTGCATCACTTTTCTATAGAGAGTCTTTCTTCATGTTGAGAATAAAAATGGATATTATGAGGCATTAACCAAACTGCCTTCTGTGACTGCCAAGAGGTGTGTTACAGTAGCCCAAAATATCACGCTCGCAGATTTTCAGAAGTTAATGAGACATTTCCAGGAATGGTAAATACATGGTGTTAAAATGGGTGTGCCTCTGATGGGAAAATGCCAAGTCATTTCATGTTTATTCAGGCATAACAAGCTCTTCAAAATGAGCATAATTTAAGAGGTGAATAGTGCAAAGAGGGCTAACATTCAACTAATTTTCCTTCAGAAAGAAAAGATTAAATTGAACAAAAAAAATGAATTAAGAGGTTTACAAATCAACAAGTCAGCCACCAGGATGGGAGCCACGCTCAGCACTGGCTGGGCAGCACCCCCCCACGAAGAAGTTTTTCCAAACATGTCCCGAAGGCACGGAACAAAGCGAGCAGAACTGATTACAGCCCTGCTCACCGCCTTGCTGTCTCAACTCTGTTTGGCTTCCTAATGAGCTCACTAAAAACCTAATTCATCTCCCATAACCCTCCTCAGCCCTCCTTGAAATCCACCATTATGGAAATTATAGATGAAACATTTCCAGGCCGGGTTCAAGACAGTGTGTCTTCAACAGGCAGGGCTCTGACCGCCACCCTGAGCACAATGGAGCAGGGTCCAGCTAGGAACTGCTCCCACCGCAGCTTCCAGAATAGTCTGAGCTAGGTTAAGACTCTTTCTCAGGGTGACAATGCTTTCCGCCTTAACACCCTCCCTCTCTCCCATGAATGTGGGAATGTCTTAGGTTCCACAGTACATAAAATACAAGCTGTAATGCAGGAGAGGAGAAATGAGTTGTACTAATGACAAATAGCTGAAGCAGGCTAATGTGAATTCCCAGTCTGTTCATGAGGAAACTCCCCGGGTTCCTCATTACATGGAGTCAAGTCCTTACGGCACCTAGCCTGTAACTGGAAGATTACTGAATTGATGGATCCTTAGTTTAAAATGCAGCTGTTTTATTCTGCTTTAGTAATTAATTCTTTTTCCAATACTCTATTGATTAAGCGTAGACCCTGATAAAGTTCAAACTGAGAAGAATCTCTCGTGGCGTCCTTAGTTGTTCAGGAGAGTCAATGAAAACTTCCTACAATTCCACCTGCCTCCTCAGAGTGCTGATCCAATGAACAGCACAGTTTTTTTCTCATAAATTAGTCAGGCCATGTGGAGCTGTATTAGCTGATCGCTGCTTTTGTCTCTCTACTTGCTGACTTGCTTTTGAGTTTTGCTGGCCTTTGTGCTGTCACACACAAAGTCGGAGCGCAGCTGCCATTCTGAACCCAAACCAAGGTGAAGAACAATTCGTACAAACTACATTTTCCCCCATTTTATACAGCTGCAACTCCCTGAGCAGTACAGGGCTCAATGGGGCCTCCTGGGAGCCAACTAGCTGAGAAATCAGTGCTAAAGCATGCAGACAAGACACATTGTGGAACTGGAAAAAAAAAAATAAAATAACCTATTTTCTTCAAGGTTTTTGCTAGGATTTTGGGTTCCCTCCACAGATCCCCTGCAGCCTTGGCCCCACAGAACTTGTGCTATCCTATTTTCAGCAGTGCCATGATCCTACTTTGTTTTATAGAGGACATTAAGGAGTGACAGAAGACAGGGTANAAAAAAAAAAAAAAAAAAAAAAAAGAGTGAGCAGGAGGCCCAGCCTGTGTCCTGGGCTGGTCAGGTGGCATCAGAATTAGAGAGCAGCTATTAACCACACGGGCGTGGAGTGTAACCATATATAAATGGCCATTATGAACACAATGGTATTTAGTAATAAGAGGAATCACCAACGCAGCGCTCCTTTTCAAAGGGTCACATGTACCAGGGATCAACGTTGGTGAGTAAAACAAGCACGATCACAGAGTTTCTCAGGTTACAGCCCTACACAATAGATTTTTGTTTCTATAAAGATTGTGGCTACTGGGAATGCTTTTAGAGCAATGGACTCATTCTCTGTTCTACCCCCACATCCCCACCTAAGGCCACCAAACCCATGTGCACGGCTTAATTCTCTGCAGGAAAACAGGTCGCAGGCAAGGGTTCTAGCCCACGAGCCAGTGAGAAGAACATAGGCTTTTCTCAAGTCACTTGAAAGGTACATTGTAGGATAATACATATTGGTTGCTTCTAATTCTATTTCAGACAGTGAGAATTTTAGCCAATTCCCTTAAGGTTTTTTTTTTCTTTTTGGTTTTGTCTTTAATCAGCTGATGCTAAATCCAGAGCTCAAACTAACTCAGACCCTCTCTGATACAGTAGCTGGGCTGTTTTCCTTCTCTCCTGGGCTGGGCAGCAAGTACATTCCCACCTTCACAGCATTCCTTCCTAGGTCAAAAGGTCATCTCTCACAGCCCTCCCCAGCAGACACTCCTTGTCAAAAGCTTGCACCATGTGATCTGGGCAGTCTCTCCTAACAAAGCTCTTTCCTCACTGGGAAACAAATTTTGCATGTCTAAATAATTTCTGCCTTAGGAATGGGTTTTCCTCCCTCCACCCCCAGGGGCCTCTTCAATTTCAAAACAATGAGAACAGCAGTAGGCATCAAACTCATCAGCAAACTGTTCAGAGATCCTTTGGGTCAAGGTTCTGAGGCTTCTACTGGGCCACCCTATGTAGGAGGAAAGGTATCTGAGAAGTGATGCTGATTGCCTTTCTGTAGGAATTTCTTTCAAAAGGAAAATCTCTTTTTTAAAGCCAACATATATATTTTGAATAAGTGAGAAACTACAAATAGAAAACTTAATGTGAATAAAAATGTATTATGGGGCCGGTGAGATAGCTGGCGCCTTGGCAAGCACAGGGATCAGGGTTCAATCCCAGGTCCCCCATGTAGTGCTGGCCCTCCCCCCTCTGGGGGGGGGTGGTGAGGTGCACGGAGCCTGTGACTGAGTCCAGGCAGTGGCTCACGCCTATAACCCCAGCGCCAGGGAGCCTAAAAGAAGGAGGATAACTATGAGTCTGAGCTGTATAGTGAGACCACGTACCAAATACATAAAATGAAAAAAAAAAAAAAAGGTATTCTGCAAGAATCATTAACAAAGATAACTTTTTGGCTTACTGTACATTCAATTTCATTTATCTGACCAGTAACTAAATAGGGTATGATGAGGCAGAAAAGAAAAATAAAAAGGTAAGAAGCTCATTTTCTCAGTGTTCTCACCTGATGCAAGCATAAAGTTTGTCATTGGTGGTAGATTATATAGAAAAGGTTCCTGTTATGAAAGCAGCCTGCTTCACCTTTCTCTTTTCCTTTTTAATTTTCTGCTGCCTAGATGAGTAATATAATGATTTCTCATTGTTGTGAATTGTTACTTGGAGCAGCTTGAAGCTCTCAGATGCAATCCAAAATGAGTCATTTATTTCTAAAAAAAGTCAAACAAGTCTATCAACATTGCTTCTATTTATAAAGTATACATATATGAGTACAGTAAAGTATTCATGGCAGACGATTTACATATGGAGATAGAGAACTGGAGGTACAACTTTTGTAAAAATTAGAGATACTTTCATATTATTTGATCTAGTAGTCCTAAACTACAAAAACTAAGAACACATAATTTGTTTAAGAACTAAGGATCTATGCATGCATGTGCTCAAAAAGCTTAATAAAATATCTCAGAAATGATGTCTAGGTTCCTAAAAGTCTGGAAGATACTAAGCCTTGCAGATATAAAATATTTTAATATTTAATATTAAAAATATAAAATTTTTAATTACAAAATTTTCCAAAAGTATTTGTTTTTCAAAATTCATTTCCATGTGCTCCCCATGGCTGTCTTGGATTAGCGGGAATGACAAAGATGGCTACCCTTAGGAATGGGTATCATCTCATTTGGTATAAGCTACAAACTTTAAAGACCTCAGTTTTATAAGCTTTCCTTAGGTTAGGCATTACAGTGTTCTAAAAACAGTGTTATGGGCTGTTAAACTAGACACGTGTCTTACACTGATGTCTTAGTTCCTGGAAGCCACTGTGTGACACACTTCCTAGTATCTGTAACCTCTGCTTCTTTTTGGAGTGTTTGGAAGGTAACTGAAAAATGGTGAAATACTTATAACTTTTGTTTAAACAGGGGAAAACATTAGATAAGAAGAGAAATTGATATTTAAAGACATTTGGATGGAATGCAAGTAAATAAATGAATAAAATAAATACATGATCTTTTCTGTAATGACTTACAAACTGAATACCATTTCAGTACTAGGAATCAGGTGCTTAGCATTTGGGAGCAGCTATGGAGGTATAAAGATCCTGCACAGTTCTAACAACCTCAAAGCACGGCTCTAAAAATAGGAACTCGTAGGCCAAAATCCTGTTCTAGCCATCACAGAAATCTGAGAAGAAAATAAATACATAATAATGAAGTGGTATGAATCTAATTATCATCTTTTTTGAGGGTATCATAGATTTTGTAGACCTATCAATCAAAAAAGGAAATTAGCTAAAGAGTTGAGAATTCCCTACAGAGACTACATGATGCAGTTAGGAATTTTAAGTAAGGGCAGACTCCTGAAAAAAATTCCATCTGAGCCTCATTCCTGTTTTTACCTTACCTGAATATGGGACTCCAGCCAGACACTGTGACTAACATAAAAGCAGACCTCTTCTTAGGTATTCTAAGTACAGCAGTTGGGGGGAGGGGGGCTGGTGGGAAGCGCTTGCCTAGCACACTCAAGGGTTTGCTGTGATTCCCAGCATCTTTCACTACTGACCCTCCCCCCATCCAANAAAAAAAAAAAAAAAAAAACCAGCTGGGAGGTAGGACCAAGGGACTAGGAAACCTCCCCAGAAGACCAGGTTAGCAAATCTATATATACCGGGTTCCCAAAGAGGAGGTCACACAAGCCTGGCCCACAGTGAAAGTACTCAATGGCAGACATTCTAATTTACATCTTGTCTAGGAAACAGACTAATCCGTAAAACCCTATGTAAAACAATGACTGCACCTCTATCTGTAATATATCTTTAATATATAGATCTTAAGGTAAAACCACCAAACACCAAGCTACTACAGATTAGAATGCTTACTTAGTTGCTAAGATATCCACAGTAAACATACGCTAAGAATACTGTAGAAGTAATTGGTTACCATGTCTACTTTGTTTAGTCATACATTAGGATCATCATCCTGCATTAATTTTTTTCAATATTTGTATGGAACACTTTAAGTAAAAGAATCTTAAAGTAGCACCAGGTGTCATCCCAGCTGTTGGAAGGCTGAAGCAGGAGGAACACCATGAGTTCCAGGCCAGCTGGGGCTACATAGTGCGTTCAAGGTCAGCCTGCACTACATAGTGAGACCCTATCTCAAGAAAGAAAAATCTTGAGGGCTGGGGAGATAAACTCCGCAGAATAAGCACCTGCCTGGAAAGTGCAGGGTCCCGAGTTCAATCCCTGGTACCA
>NDGM011029750.1:0-20988 GCA_002564305.1 Octomys mimax
TTAAAGAGTAAAGTGTCCCTGTCCTGTACACAGTGGGATCACCTGTTTCACTTTCTCTCCTTAGGAAAGAACATGGAGCTGGTCCAAGGAGGAGCTTCCAGCTGGGGTCTGGGTCTCACAGACCTCGTGAGGTCATACTCAGTTCTCCAGGCTTTCCTTTCCCTGTCAGTGCAATGTGGAATCCATTCCAACCTTCTGAGGGCATCGAGAGTTGGGTGGAGTCCTAGTTGCATGTTCTACGGGAGCTCTACCTTCAGCCCAAGAGGACTCTTCCTTCCAGATTCTTGCAGAGCCCTTGAGTGACTCGGGAGAACAAGACTGCAGGGTGAGTCTCTTCAGCTCCTTCTCATGCCAAGCTCAGGGCTATAAGCTATTTCACATCATGAGCAATCCTATCAATGAGGTTGTTAGTCAGAGAGAAAATTAGGCCTGAGAAAATGAGAACTTATCCTGGTAATAATCATAGTATCATATAACATAGTATAGACCCTTATAATCCTGTCCAGCTAGTATTTACAAAAATGAGTTTCTCTTAATCTGAGTGAAATTGCAAATGGCATGCTGTTGCTCTGGCATTCCTACTTCTGACAATATCACCAATCAGTCATTTTCGTTTGCACATGGAAGCAAAGGTGTGCCTCAGGACCCTTTGGAAAATGTAATTTAAAGGGTTCAAATTGGCCCTTTGGATAAAACCTTTTATCACTTCTGTAAATAGCATACATATCATATAAAAAGTTAGGAAAGATAATGTAGTACAATTCACCTTTATCTTAGATATTTTTCCTGGATAAGGTGATTTTCTTTGTCAACAAAAAATATAAAAATATTATTATACTGATTTCCCAAAAGCACCAAATGAACCAGTCAAAGATTCAAGGCCATTATTTATTCTTTGTGTGTGTGTGTGTTTTAGCAAGGGTCTACAGGGTGTTCAGGGTCTCACTGCTGGATCAGACTTGTAGTGATCCCCTTCTTTACAGCCTTGTAAGAGCTGGGATTACAGGCTCACACCACCATGCCCAGTCTCTAACTGCCCTCTCAGTGTGCCCAGGAGGTGGGGGCTGCACAGCATGCCACGGGATTGAACCCTCAGCCCCTGCACCTGTTTGCAGGTGCTTTAACATACTGAGCTATTTGGCCAGCCCCCTTCTCCAGTCCTAAATCAGATCATAGGCAATGCACTTTAGAGCACTAACATACTACCTATCCACCCATTCATCAGTATTATTTTCAACCCAAGACACAATTTGTGCATAGCTTCCATCAAGCTTGTCATCTGTCTCAGGGACCACCTCGGTCCTAATCTCTTAAATCAACATTTCTAGAAGCAATGCTTCAGTTACAAATATTTACCAGGGGTTAAAATTGTCTTATAAAAGATTAAGGCATTGTTATGAATATAGTGTTTCACCCTGTAATTTGCTTTAGGTACTATCAATTCTATAAACATGCACTATTACTAAGGGAACCCATTCCTCTTGAAAGACTAGAAGGTAATAAAATATTTCACAATGCTTCTATTCTTCCAAACAAACCACTTCTTTACTAGTAATAGCATTAGTACTACCAGGAGAAAAGTCATTTCAAAATTTTGCATGGTAATGTCTCCATATATAGTATAAGCAACATTATTATAATTTGGCCTTATGTTGGGCAGCCTCTATGCAGCCTCTATATTCTCTACTCCATGTAGAACAACAAATCTGTGTTCTGCATAAACAGAACAAAGCAAATATATCCTTGTCTATATGGGCGTGCAGTAAATAGCCTTAATTTTTGCCATAGTCTGAAATGCTTTAAGAATAGCATATTTTTTCACTACGACTTAAATGAAAAAAATTTTTAATTTTGGAAACATACTATGTAGTTGCTAAAACTTTAAAAATAATGACTCTTTATCATTTCTCATGCTTGTCTATGGATCAAAAGAAAATAAAAGTGCCCTAAACAATGAAACATGTAAACATTATTTAAAAATAAATTAAATTCAATAATCATTTCCTTACCCACATATAAGTGTCATTAATGTATTGATCTATAACCCTGAAAACTTAATATATCCTAAGTGTATTATGTTGTTAATGTTGTTTCTCATTTTTATAAAATATTGTGGAGCTCTTTCTCCTTTGATACACCAGGATCTACACAGACATGCAAAAGAACTGTACAATATTCATTGTGTGGATGATCACCATTCATTCAACTAATGATCTAGAATTTTAGGTGATGTTTGACTATTTATTACTGCAAACAACCTTCTTACTGCCCTTTTCTGGTTCATGTCTCTTTGCCTCATTATCTATATTGTTTTCTTGAGGCAAATTCCTAGAAATCAAATCGCTGGGCACAAGGCCATGTGCATTATAATTTAAGATATTCAATTGAGTTGTGCAACACCAATGGGTTCAGCCGGTGAAACCCTAAAGGGGAAAAGCACAGAGCCACTCTCAATGGCCCATGCTCTGTCATAGGTGAGGGTGCCTCTGTTGGCTTAGGGCCAGAACCACGTCCCCGTGCACAACATGTATGCTGTTTGTCTTGAAGACCGAGAGGCCTCCAACTTGAGCCTGTCATTATAAATAACTGCTGATATGAACAGATGCTGAAGGTAGAAATCTGGTTCTCCAGAGTACTCCTCTAAGAATCCTACAGTTATCTAAGAATACAGTTAAAAAGTTGAGTCAGATCTGTCCACTCCCTCTCTGTCACAAGCATGATGTAAGACTATCAAAAAGTCACCAAATCTCGGTGCCTTACTTGACTAATTTGTCAAATACCAAGGCATTCCCCGCATCTATTTCTGACAGTATTAAAGAAAATAAAAAATGAAAATGCTTTAGAAAACACAACACTTCTTTGAGTGATAGTTAAGTCATTCATCCAAAGGAGGTGTTATTTGGTATAAATAATGATTTAAAAAGTAATTTTAAAGCTTAGCAAATGAAACTGTATGAAATTATATAATGTTTGACAGCTTAGAATTAAATGATATGCTAGAAACCTTAAATTTGGCAAAAAGATCTAACAACATAGTATAAGCTGTCAGACTTTGGTCCCATCAATGCTTGGGCAAATCATACCACAAGCTTTTACATGTAGGAAGATAGACAGGTATTCTATATTTAATTTTATATATTTATTATTCCTTTAATTTTAATGTTCACCTTAAATTTTCAACAAAAAAATTCTTTCATTTTGTGACTCTTGCCTTGACCAGAAGTTACAAAGAATCCCTTCTAATTAGCTTATTTTATTTTACAATTCAATATGATCCATTAAATTATCACACAAATACCTTATTCTCTGCTCATGTCATGCTTAAGTATTCTGCTGAAGTGTTCTCCTGGGTTCAAATGAAAAGAAAAGAAATGTATCTTTCTGATGGTGTTCTCAGGTTCAAGCTCAAATTAAAATGGAGAAGACATTACATTTTCAGAGGAGAGAAACAACAGAAGGCACCAAGCACAGAAATAAAAGCCAAAGTGAAAACCAAGCCATGTGCTGGGAGTCCTTCAGATATCAATGCAGGAGTCTCAAGGTTTAGAACCAAAAGCTTAGATCTGCCCCAGCATCCTCAGAAAGACAACGGCTGGTAAGTCACCCACCCCCTCTTAGGGCCCTGGCTTGTTCGGTGAAGAACTCAGGACAGGACTGACTGGAATTTCACCTGTGGTGGGTTACCTAATGGTCAACTTGTGACACTCAGCTGAACTGAATCAGTGTGGTGCTGGGCATGGAATGCCCACCTGAGGATTGTTGCCAACAGCATAAAGGAGAACTGGAGAGGAAGATGGTGTGCTGTTGATTCTCCTAGGGAAGCTTTTTGCACTGGTTTTCCTTATATAAACTTGGCTGTTCTCATCATTTAAGGAGCTCAGGTTCTTGCTGTTGCTGAGCATGGCTGTGTTTCTCTTTGGGGGAGCTCTGGTCCTTCCCTTGGGCATTGCTTCCTGGCTCCTGTGCAGATCGCTCAGCCTGATGGCACAGATCTTTCATCCCTCTGTCACAGGCTTTCTAGCTTGCATGACTGATCTTTGGGCCTTCTCAGTGTAGATCCCTGATACAGACTTGCCTGAGACATTGTTGTGGGCTCTAGGCCTCCAGTCAAGCTTGTGTATGACATTGCTGTGGGATTGCGGCCCTCACCTGGATTCTTTAGTCTCTACTGAGTGGACAGATCTCCTGTACTCTTTTGCATTGGGCACTTTGGGTGAATATTGTAAAATGATTCTATAACTTATACATTCTCAGTTACACCTTTTCCCTTGTAAACCTGGACTATGGCATCATCTGTCCTTGGAGTGAAAGCATCTTCCCAGGGAACCATGGAGACAGATGATAAAGAAAAACTCAGGGAGTTGGGCCTGTCACATCCAGTACCTCCCACCAACCTGATTTTAGCCATGACAAAGTCACTGCAATGGACTGAACCCAGTATATGGTTGCTTCACAGGGCAGTCACCCTGCTCCCTGGCTGTCCACTTCTGGAAAAGTGCCACACGGAGGTGGTGGGAGCCTACCCCTCCCCCTTTACTAACTAAACAACAGATGGCTTTTATTGCCTCTTCCTCCCCACATACCCAGGGCTTCTTTTTTTTAAATTTTATGTATTTGATACAAGGCTTCACTTATGCAGCTTGGACTCATAATGGTCCTCCTGTTTCAGCCTCCCCAGTGCTCAAATTAAAGGCATGTGCCACCATGCCCAGTCTTGGTGTCCAGCTCAGCATGCCTGGGGCAGAGCCAACACCACTTAAGATACTGGGGATCAAACCCAGTTTCCTTGTGCTTGCCTAGGCAGGTGCTCAGACCTCTGAGCTACCTCCTCAGCCCTACCTTTGGCTTCTTTGATGGGTAATTATCATTAAGGATTTGAAGGTAACACCTACAAAATCAACTGCATAGAATTGTATATATAAAAAAATAAGCATAGGAAAGCATGATGCCCTGCTCTCTCCCCTGGACCACGCATTACCGCAGGTGCCCCTCCAGCCCTAGGCCCCCTTTCGAGCTACTCTTTCCCTTCCAGTGTCTCTGCCTGACTCTCCCTCCCAGCCCTGCAGCTATCTTTTCCCAGCATAGGGACTTTGGTTTTCATGTCTTAGTAAAGTAATATAAATTTAAACATTTCATGCACTTTTGATTTAACTTAAAAAATGCCTCATCAGCTGGAGAGTTGTGTTTCTCCAGAAACTCCAGTAATACTGCCATCCTCAGAGCGCCAGCAAGCCCAGGGCTAGGAGCAAAAGAAGTCCTTTTAAAGGGTCATTTTCCCCCAGTTATAAAAAGTCCTTTCCCTTCTCAAGTCTTTCCACCTCTGATGAGAAAAGTACATGCGAGCAAAATGTTTGCTTTCAAAGGACGGCTACTGCATGCCAGCCTCTTGTGCACTGAATCCTGACTCTCTAAAGGTTACCATGGTACCAGGCATGGCCTCTCCCCACACCCCAGGGCCTAGTGGGATACAAATTACAATGTTTAAAGTCTAGCAGCAGGACCGGGAGCCATTTTGTTTTTGAACCTTACAAATCAACTTGAATGAATTAGTCAGTGTCATGATGACAAATTTAACTATGTCACCCCCCCCACCCAATAATGCTCTCCCTCTGTCTTCTAAAAATAATAGTGGTTTTAACAAGTATTTAGTGAAAACTCACTATGTTCCACTGGTCTAAGTCCATTTTATGTCATCACAAAGGCTCATTCTGTTAAAAATGAAGGTTTTTTTTTTTTTTAATTAAATGAAGCTTCATTATTATCAAGAATGAGTTGGTCAAGTTCATCCTTCATGCCCAGTGTTTCATAAGAAAAATAATTTCTTTCATTACCACATGACAATTAATGAAAGAGAAGAAGCTGATATTATACTTGAACTTTTAAAAGAACATTCATTGAGCCATTGCTCGCTGACTTGTTCTTTCCTACACATTACTTTCTTTAATTTACACAGCAACCTTGGAAGTGGGTATTAAGCCATCCCATAAAAGCACAATACTCTTTTTCCCTCCCGGAGCCATACTTGATTCTTCAGATAAGCTACAGAGTTAGAGACCAGACATTACCCAGAGTGCTGTGTAATCCGGTCATCCTAGTAATGTCCTTAACAATTTCCTCCTCAGTAGTCAACAAACGGATCACTTGCTGCAGAGTAGGAACCAAACCTTTAAGCTCTTGCCAGGGTGATGCACTAACGGAGAATGAGCTCTGAGTGCAAGATTTTGCTTTTAGTAGTGAACTGACAACACTGCAATGAAGAGGACCTCCTTACTGATATTACACAAGAAGAACTTTTAATGAGAGAATTTCCCTTCCTGTGTAAAAACTGATGACAACTTCCTTAATGTGATACAATGCCACGGTCTTCTCCATAATAGAAGGCTTCCAGGCAGAAATCCTGCGGCAGCCTCAACATTAAAGTCAACCTGTGTGTGACCCACGCTCACCTCCTCTTAATTTTCCTTAACAAATAGAAAATGTGAGCTAGAACAGCTCTCCAAAGAGGAACTTCTCCATCCAGCTTCAAATGCCAGTCACGGACTCATGCATACCATTCATTCGCCATCCCCTGGTGCACATGAATTTACTGGACCTGTTTCACCAGTGACAAAACAGACTTTCTTACATGTGCATGTTCTTGAAATATATGCCCCAGTTTGAGCTCTGTCTTTCCTGGTTTTCAATGGTTTCTCAAACAAAGCTCCTGAGGAAGGAAAGATGCCTCCTTCTTATCCTCTTCCTCCTCTTCCTCCCTCCTCCTCCTCTCTCCTCCTCCTCTCCCTCCTTCTCCTCCTCTTCCTCCTCCTTTCTTCCTTCCTTCTTCTCTTTCTCCCTCCCTCATTGTCTCTTCCTCCCTCTCTCCCTCCTACTGGAGGACCCCTTGACTGTGAACGGCATTCTTCCCTGTCCACAGCTTTCTTTGCATAGTGGATGGCATGGACGTGCCTGGCTTCTGTCATCAGGATCTGACCACAGGAAGTTCCTTGGCATCCCTCACCCTCCCCTATTTCATGTTTATCTTTTATCTGTATAGTCCACTAACTTTGGAAGCCTTACACACATTCTCTCCGTCTCTGATTCCTCTTCACTTGCCCTGTCCCTGGAGGTGCTGTACTGTCTGTCCCCTCTACCTGGACACACTTGGACTTGCTGCAGTCCCCTGGGAGGCTGCTCTGAAAGGGCTGGGCAATGCAAGGGGTAGAGGGGGAGGGGTCCCACTTCCTCAGACCTTGATTTAGAGCCCATCGGCAGGATGCGTTGATGGGACTGTCATGTGGGACAGAATCAAAAGACTTGCTGTGGCTCATGCAGATTACATCTATTGCTTTTCTCCTATCTCTGTGACCTGTCGTGCTGTCATAGGAGAAAACGGAATTGGCCCATATGATTTTCTCTCACAATACCATGCTGGTTGCTACCCTGCTCTTTGGCCTCCACTGAGAGATGGGAAATTGATTGCCAGATGCTGTTTGGGGTCTTCCTAGGCACTGAAGGTGACTGATGATTTGAGACAGGTGGAATTCACTTTATCCACTGGCTGTTTCTCTGAGAAATTGTGCAAATCAAATTTTACACAAATTGGATTCTACTTCTTTCTTGCTATTTCAGAGAGACTTGGTTTCAGATGGGGCTCTAAGACTCTGTATCTTCTACTGTACGAGATACAATGTTATCCTCTTTCAATCTTCAGGCACTTTGGGCCTTAGTTAAGGAGATTTTTTTTCAAATGGATAAATACACAGAGAGAGCTCTAACAAATAAGAAACGCAATAAAGGCTGAGTTGTCAGATAATTTTCTAAAGTGTATATAGCAAAGGCAAAGCTTCTCTAAATATTAATAACTGCTTTTTGTATAATACTTTCAAACTAAATATCTCAGAGTGTTTTAATTTCCTAATTTGATCTTTCAAATCTTAATTTGATCTTTTAGGTGACAGCTATGTTCTCTACTTATAGTTGAGACTGTGAGATCCAGACACAATGTATAAGTTGCCCAAATTTGCCAACGTAAAAGAAGAGACACTGTTGGAAATGTGAAAATGTGAACGTCATAGGTTCCCACATAGAAACCGGACCAGAATCCAATATTAAAATTTATAAGCCTTCTATTACTGGACCCGGGACTGCTTGACAATACTCACTCAGGAGAGGACAAATCGCAAGGAACCTTAGATGCATAAAGGCTTTAAAGCTATAAACCTCATCCTGTTTGGCAAGCAAATTTGTCATTTAACACAGAACAGAACCTTTAGGGACAGAGTGACCATTACTCAGCATGCATTCTTTTTGGGAGCATTGTTTAGTTCTCCTTTACTGTACATCTGCATATGCACCATCTCGACTACCACAGCAACACTTTTCAGTTAGTTAACAGCACTTTGGTTATTTTCTACAGTCAGAAACATTTCGACCTTTACTTTGATTTATTTTGCAGATCTATCCTGGAAATTCTTAGCATATTGAGGAGTTATCGATGGTATACCAAGCCTCCCTGCAGTCTTACAAGGAAGCAGGGTCAAAGAAAGTTAAAGAAAATAAATTTTTCACATTAGTTTAACATTAACTCATCACAGCATCATAGTGAACATGTTACTATTATTTCTTTTTCATATAAAAAGCAGCCTAGTGCAACACTCCTCTTTACTTTGAAGGTTCTCTGAAGAGTTTTTCTTAGAAAACAAGGCAAACCACACATAAGACAAACCATGCCATATTCTGTGTCAGTTACATATTGTTCATTTTTAGGTATAAACCACATTTTATTGACCAGTTTCCTAATGATGGGCAATTCATTTTTTTGCCATAGTACGCTATTTTGGAAATAAATGTCACAACATATGACATGTGACTTTACATATCATTTTACATGCCATAAATTTTGAGGGCATAATTTATATTCTCAGAGTGGTATATAAGTTCAAGAATTTATAGTTGTTCCCATATAGATTTCCACGCTTTCTTGGCGCTGAGCCTACAGGTGTGCGCCACCTTGCCCAGATTTGGTGGCCAGCTCAGCACAGCCGGCCACTGTGGCAGGCGGTACCGGGGGTGGAACCCCTTTCCCTGAGCTTTCCTAAGCAGATGCTTAGTCCGCTGAGCTATCTGCGGGCACCAAAAGTATGATACTTTAAATGGACAGTTATTTCTCATTAGTCCTATTTTGAGTAGAATTTGCTCAGTCATATTGATCTTCACTTTTCCACCACAGTGACAAAGCGCCTAAGATAAACACTTTCAAAGGAGGATCATTAACTTGGCTCGTGGTGTCAGCCTGGGCTCTGGCCGCCCAGCACTGCCTTGGCCTAGGGTTGGCGGAGCATCAGTGTGCGTGGCAGAACAAGCTTGCCCAGCTCACAGCAGCCGGAAGGCAGAGGGAGGCTGAGGGCACAGCGTACCACAGTCCCTGGGAGGGCATGCCTGCAGTCACTCAGCTTCTGCCCACCCCGCTTCATTTCCTGAAGGCTCAAGCCCATGGCAGTAACCCCACAGGCTGGCAACCATGCTGCTAGCACAAGCACTCCGGCAGGAATTTATGATGCAAGCTGTACAAATATCCCTAAGTGAGAAGCCCGAAAAGGACGGTGTGTTGCAGTGTTAGAGCCTCCTGCAGCACGGGAGTTCCTGGGGCGCGGTCTGGGCCCCATGGCGACTTATCCTTGCACAACCGTTTTTCACACTCTGCCTTCCAAGCACCTGTGACTCCACCTCAGCCTGGCCTGTGTCCCAGGTGCTTATGAAGCATAGAGAGCTTATGCATTGCCAAGGAAAAGGGGCTAACGAGCTTTTACGTCTCCTCCATCTTGTGTTTCTGAGATTTCCAAGAGAACAAAATTGTGGTTGTGCATATTCACTATCAAATCAGATATTCTAGAGGTTTATTTTTCACAGTTAGAAAAACATGGCCTATTTCAGTGTTCCATTAGTACAACTATGTGTGGAACAATTGCAGTTTGTGCCTATTTGTTTGATCCTTTCTGTTCTAGAATGCCCTGAGTCATCATTGGTAGGTACATGCAACTGGAGCTATGATAACAAATTTCCTAAATAAATTTTAAAAGCAGGCCCAGTACTACTTATATGAAATGACAATAATTTATATGTACATTTTTCATTGTAATACAATGCAGAAGACCACAACATAATTAGTGAAATGTTCCCCTTGTCTGCCATATTTGATTTCCTCCCTAATCAGCACTGTTGAAATCCATCAGATGCTTTCTGAAACTCTTCTGTTCAGTACATATTTATCCACATAGGTATACTGTATAAATGTTTCAAAGAAACGATAGCTAATAAATAGTTTTATGTAGATATCATTGGGCATAATTAATCTTCCTAACATGAAACTTGCTGTTTTCCCCTGTCTTACTCATCATTGCATATTATAAATTGGTTTAAGACTTCTCATTTAGGGCTGGCCAAAGAGCTCAGCAGACTAAAGCACCTGCAGGCACAGGGAATAGGGGTTCGATCCCCGGGCCTACCACGCCTGTCCCGCCCCTGAAGTACGCTGACACAGCAAATGAGACTGGGTGTGGTAGCACGCGCCTATAATCCCAGCTCTTGGGAGGCTGTGAACAGGTGGATCAGTATGAGTCTGATTTAGTAGTGAGACCTTAGACACCCTGTAGTCCCTTCCCTAAACACACAACACACATACACACACACACACAAACACAAAAAGAAACTATCATTTGTATTTTAATTTGCAGTTCCATATTATTAAATTTTAAACACATTTTTAAAGTTATTGACCATCCATATTCACTTTCCATATTTCTTCTTACAGCTGCTGTCTATTGTCCAGCATTTAATCTTTCATATTTAACTTATGAGGATACTAAAAGTTTTCATTCTTACAATATAAAAGCTTTCATCTTTATCTTCTCTCTGTGTGTCACTTAACGAAGGGAACTCAATTACAAGTACAATCTGGCAATTACAACTACATCTGCCAAAAGTCCTATCTACCCAACCTTGGCTCCCTGGCCCTGGAGAATGAGAACAAGGGAACAAAGCATTGGTTTTCAGAATTGACAAGGTGGTAAGAACCCTGGCTACTCAAAAGCTCTTGTTACTGAAAGTCTCATTCATCTGCTTGAAATGAACAGTCTGGAAGAATGCCCAACCTTCTTTTGCTGACTAAGCAATATGCAAATAATTAGGCTGACCACAAGCTTCCACTGTCCACAACTAAGAAGAACTGTAGGAAGAGGAGCTAGCCCTGGGACATCCTGTGAGACAGTTGACATTTTTATTTGTTTGTTTTAATTTACTTGTACTTTTCAGTCCCATCACACATTTAATTTTAGATGGGAAACCACATGCAGATTATTAAATGAAAATGATAAACAAATTGCCTTATGGCTAATCTGTTTTCCTTCCATCCTTCTTTTCCATGTAAATGTCTCTCTCTGTTGAATTTATTAGCACATCTTACCAAACAAGCACACTGTTTCTAACTTGTGTTTACTGATTGTATTTCCTCAAAACCCAGCAATTTCTCCACTCATGCTTTAGATACTTGGCCCAGTTATTTCCCATGATCTTTCCATTCTCCAAGACCAGCAGCAACATGGCTGCTCACAAAATGGCACCATTATGGGGCCCACTACCTCCTTTGCTTTATGTCTTACAGTAGATAGTTTCTCTAAGTGAGCCTGTGAGCCACACCCTCACATTTACAGAAATCTGCATTTCTTTCTTTTTTTTTTTTAAACAGGGATTTTACTCAGGACCTTGCGCTTGCCAGGCAGGCACTTATACTGCTGAGCTACCTCCTAGATCCTGAAATCTACATTCCCAAAGTTCTTTGCTGCTAACAGTGCTCCGTGTTTTCACACTTGCTGTGTGCCTCAGTGTACTACACTTTACAGTGAGTGTATGTGTGACACTATTATATAATCAGAGTGGGGAGGATTAATGAATTTAGAATCATAACTCTTCCCTCACACAACATGGATTTGGCCAAGTTAGGAGCAGAAGCTCAACAACGCTTGGTTTGTGAATGTGTAAAAAAGGTCTGTCTTGTCAGTTTTTTCCCTCCTCTGTTCTCTGCTCATTAATTTCTAGAGCTTGAGAAATGTGCACCTAAACTAGACCTTTGGTATCAAATGTTAATTAATGTTTCTTAACTGTGAAGGAATGCCCTAAGGTTCCTGTCTGTCAAGGAGCTAGGTGACCCCTGAGAGAGGGTCAGTGTGAGTCCTCCAGAGATGTGAATTTATAATTGAGGCTGAGGAGCTCAGGTGAGTGCACTAGTCCAAGCCTTTCCTTCCTGATCCTTCCACCTGGAACGTGTGGTCAAGGGAGACTGAAATAGAGGAAAAATAGGCTGTACACTTGCAAGCTGGTGTATCAATCCCTGGGCCAAAATTGTAGGTAGGTGCCTATTTGGCCTCAGTTTCTTGTTTTGTAGAATAGGGTAGTGAGAGAGGTTTAGGATGAATATGGTACAATCAACTTAGAACTTGCTCGTATGCCACAGTAGGCAGCATAGTGGCAGGAAGAGAGTAGTTGCAATTTCATCGTAACAGACCTCAACAAAGGGTGAATTGAGGAGGCCAGATGAGCCTTCACACTACTAACAGTGCACATTTGTCTGGCATCCCCTTAAAGACTATGTCCCTGGGGGGACGGGAAAAAATGTTACAGAAAGTGAATTCACTTCCTGTGGTTGTTATCATAAATGACTGAAATATGATGGATTAAGACAAAACGACTTTATTAGTTTTACAGTTTTGCAGGATGAATCCCCAAGTGGCTCTCACCAGCCTGCCACCAGGGTGTGGATGGGCTGTTTTGCTTTTGGAAGCTGTAAGGAAGAGTCTACTTCCTCGCATCTGCAGTTCTGGAGGTTGCCTGGTACTCTTGGTCCTTGGTTCCTTCTCCTGCCTCCTACGTTGGTTTTTCACATCACTACTGTTCTGTTTCACCCTTCCACACTCAAAGGTCCCTCTGATTCCATCACACTCACCTCTGTGATCCACAGTGCTCTATTTTTTCAAATATGTACTAATTAATGATTTCAATTCTGCCTGCAAACTTAATCCTAAACATGATGACTTCTCCCTTACCATAAACACAACACTGTACATTCAGATACCTCCTATTATGCTGCTTTGAGGGACCTATCCTTGAGAGAACATCGTTCTGCCTCCCACAAGCAACACTGCTTCTGAACAGGAATTGAAAAAAGAAAGACATATTCATAAGCAACAAGAAGTATGAAAGCTTAGAAAAAATTATCAAGGCTCCAAAAAGTCTCTGTGCTTGAAGTCTGCATAGTTGTGATTTCTCCTAATGGTGATCTCAAAAAAAAAAAAAAGGGCCACATGCATTAGGAAGCTGGAGGAGCCTGCTCTCTTCAGTATCCAGGTTTGCTGAGAAAGCAATTCTTAGAAATAGAAGAAAGAAGAACAGACCCAAGGCAACAAGGAATGGGGGGGGCAGATGAAGGGGAGCTCAGCTGTATACAAGAATGAGAAGAAGGCTAAAGGCTGATGCCTGAACTGAAACCAGCAGGCACAATACCATTCTGGACACTTGTTAGTCACCAACTTGCAAGACTAGAAATTCTTCACATTCTCTAGCTGTGTTTTGTGGTTCAAAAAGCCCCCATCACCTTCTGAGTCTCGTGTCCTTAAAGGAAGTTACTAAAAGCAATATGTGTGTCTTTCATTTTTCACTCGATTTACACAGAGGGTACTACTCAAAACTGATGGGTGAGAATCCAACCTGTTTTCTTCTGTCCACTTTAAGGGCTGTGCAAGTCCCATTCTCTGCCTGGAAACAACCTTCTACCTGATGTCCACACTTTTTCTCTTGTTCCGGCACAGTTCATTTTCCATACAGAAATCAAATGTTCTTCCTATCTGCTAAGCTTCATTATTGTCATTATTTCTCTTTTGAGAACTTTCTGATAGTTTCTCAATGAAGATGCAAAATTGGATGAACTCTGCTGTGTGGATCACAGTCTAGAGAAGGCCCCGTCTGAGCTGGGCCTGGCAGAGTTCACCTTCCAGCCCATTGTTATGTTTTGTGTCTAGTTGTCCCTAAAAAGCCTCAAGCAGTCATGGGGCGGCTTCTAGAGTTTGTGATTAATTCATGGTACAGTGCTGGGATTATGGGTGTGAGTGGTACACCCGCCCGGAGGCAGATAGACTAAATACAGTACGGGGAAGGGAGAGAGGTTTGCTAGCTGCCGCAGCTGCTGCAGCTCCCTTTCTTCTTTGCTGTTGTCCACAGCCTTGAACTGCTGCCCTCTGCCCCACGCCACTCTGCCTTGGAACCAGCCAAGTACGGACTTGAAACTCCATAAACTGTGAGCTAAATAAACATTTCCTAACTTAATTTTGGGTGTTGGGTATTTTGTACCAGCAAGGACAGAAAGTAACTGAGACACCCATTTAACACTCTCTCACTTTTGTGATGTTCCTAGCACAGCCTTCTTTCTGTGCTTTGAACACACTGAACTCACACCTCTGTGATGGCTGGAACTCTTTCTTTCCCCATCCAATGCCTTACTCCTGCAGAGCTCTCTGCTCTCAGCTTGAAGGTCACCACTTCAGAGAAAGGACCTCGTCACTGATTCTAAGCAGTCCCTCCCAATACCTGTCTATCTTGTCATTCCACTTTGTTGTCTTTATGTTAATAATCTCTATCTGAAATTATGTCAATGATGTCTTTCTCAAGTGGATTAATTTACCAGCTTTTCATCTATGATTCCTAGTCCTAAATCATACAAATCTGCTCCTGAAGCCTGTTAACCTGAACTGAGGAAGGAGCAAAATCTATTTTATTAGTTATTATAATTCCAGAAACTAGAGCAATGCCAAACACCTAGTGACATAGAAACTTCATAACTATTTTTGGATGAGTACTTTTTGAACGTACAGATCAAGAAAGTGTACTTATTTTTTGAAAAAATGTCTCCAAGAATACTGTTTGAAATAGTAGACAGATGCATTTATAGCAGTACTTCATTTAGAGGTTTGTGCCTCAGTTTCTCCCACTATCAAATGAGAGTTGGGTTGGAATATGAATAAGGCCCTTCTCAGTAATTGCAGTTCTGTGATTACGACTCAAATCACAAAGATTAAGGCTAATTTTCAAAAGGCCAGTTACTAAGTAAAGTGGTGTCCACCCTTGTAATTTAAAAAGTGACTCATCTCTGACTGATTCAGCCATAGTGGAAGCATACTTTTAACTCCTTAGCTGCAGATACCTGTTTAGCAAAGTCCTCTCCACAATCTGCAGCAGGGATGCACAAGGCCACTCAGAAGTATCCCCAAGTGCAATCAGGTACATATCCCCACCAAATTAAGTCAGAACGCTACAGAGTACAGGAAAATTGTGTTTCTCTTTGCTCCTATCTTTTCCCCTATGTTATTCCTTTCAGCCACTGGTCAATGAATCCACACCATTTCATTAGGCTCTTTACTAAGACATTTGAGTCTCCTGTGATTTTGCAAGACCACCAAATGCATGGAAGGTTTTGCACAACCTTTTCCCTTTCTGCCCATTTTCCTCCTGCAGCCCACTCCATCCCTTCCTTAATTAAGGTCTTTACTCCGTGTTGCCTCCCCGGCGAACCCTTCTGCAGACTCTGACTCTGAGTGAGCAGTACCAGCCACACTCCTGCCTGAACCCTCTCCTGGCTGTGCTGCACCACACCAGAGGCCGCACACTTGCTGTCTCATGCCGCTCCGCATCTCACGGCCCTGAGTAAATCCAGCTCCAGGAGGGCACAGATATGCTTTGCTTCTCTCTCCAGTCTGTGGCACTGTGAAGTGGGCTGGCAGAGCTCAGGAGGCCAAGCAGTGGCTGTGGCAGGAAGACAAGTGCTCAGGGCTCTGTGGCATTACATCTGTGCTTTTCCACACACATGAGGGTGACTGACGGCCGGTGCTGTTGTTACCTACTTAAGTGTCACTGGATCAACTCCAGATTGTAATCTACAGCAACAGAACTAATCCTAAGTAAAAAATATGAGTTCCAGGACCAGGGAGATAGTTTGGTGGTACAAGCATCTGCTTGGCAAGCACAAGGTCCTGAGTTCAATTCCTAGTACCAAAAAAACAAGCGAGAATATGAATGTCAGACCCAATCCTTCCCTTCCCACCTCTACACATTTCCTTCCTTCCTGCCAAGTTCCCGAAGAGGACCAGGAGATGGAAGAAGAGAAGAGAAGGCAGAGACAAATGGTACAATTTTAAAAATGGTCTCAACCGGATGTCACCTCAATAGTGATTGTGTCGGTGTGTGGAATTAAACAGAAATGACACCTCAGACTTAAAAACTGAGACCAGGGTGGTGGTTCTCAGAACTGAAAGGAACAATCTACTGTGAGAAGCCCTGAAAGATATGGAGCCTGTATCCACAGTCCAAGTGAATAAATGCCCACCTCTTGGCCAGTAAATCTTTAATTGACAAGTAATTTCAGAAATAATACTCAGTCATATGCACACGCTCTTTACGGAATGGGACATACAACATTTTGGATGCTCAATCAATTCAATGATTCTAATAATAGTCATAAATATTTTAAAGAAAGCAATTAACAGATACCAATGCTCACTTTGAACAGTATTTTTTTTTTTTTTTTTACCATAAAACCAGGGGAAACAGACTGGGCATGGTGGCATGCACCTGAAATCCCAGCTCTTGGGAGGCTGTAAATAGAATCACTATGAGTCTGATCTAGTAGTGAAACCCTAAACGCCCTGTAGACTCTTCCAAAACCAGAAGAAAAAGTAGGAAAGATAGGTGAAGCAAAATGTTGGATTGGGTTGCACTTGTGGGTGCATCATGCTGTTAGGTATTTCTGGGTCATGAATCCCTTTCGAGGACCCGGGGAGAATTTTGAAATACTTTTGCCCCAAAGATATCCACATATGTCACATTTTCTACAAAACAAGGGAAATAGCAAGTCAAATGAAATTCAGAGGTTAAGGCAAATGCTAGTCCTGGTTTCAAAGTCCTTTCCTCTGTTCTTTACCTCCTGGCAGCAAGACTGATGCTTTATAACGCTGGGCATAATGAAGCAAGTTCAGAACAAAAATCATACATAAAAAAGAAGACAACCTTTTACGTGGAAAATAGTTTTTATTTCAGTATGTGAAAAGAAGTTCTCTGAATGGTATAGGAGAACAAAACAATCACTAGACTGGTCTGTCTTACTCAGTGTGATGGACTTAAATAGTATATCAGCATTTAAAAATAAATTTATGAGTTTGGTACTCATAATTTAAGCCCTTCTTGGATAATTATTACTGAGGGCATGAAAAGACATTATTTTCAGTCAACAAAATGAAGTTTATGTGCTGGGGAGCTAGTTCTGTGGTCTAAGTGCCTGGTTGGCATGCGTAAAGACTGGGTTCAATCCCTGGCACCATATGTCGTGGGTCCTGCAACTAGGCGTGGTGGCACAGGACTGTAATCCCAGAGCTGGGGAGGGTGAGATAAGAGGATCACTAGGAGTCCTAACTGCATAGTGAGACCCTGTCTCAAATAAATAAAAGATTTTTTTATAATGAGATTTAGTCTAAGCACTCCATGCCAATGCTTCGCTTTCTGTTTCCTTGTCTGTTTGTTTTGTTTGAGGTTTTTTTGGTGTCACGTTTTTGTTCAAAGGAAAAGTGAAAAACTACACTGCTTCAGGAAATTGCAAGTATGACAATATCTTACAGCACAGCATCTCTAAAAACTGGGATGCAGTGCTCGGGAATGGAGAGGTACTCGTAACATACACTGTACATGGCCCCACAGTGTCCATGAAATCAGAATTATGAGCTAACTCAGGCTTTAAACAGCCAAAGAAAACCTGCAACAGCCATTCTAAACAAAAAATGAAAACTGAGAGGAACTATAAGCTTTTGAACGTCTCAGCAAGCAGCTGAATTTGACAGGCTGCACTGAAAGCTATGACAAATGTTTGGCAAATTTGATTGAAGAACTATAATTTGACCTTCAGTAATGAAAATACCAGTGCATTTCAGTAGGGCTGACAAAATCCCCAAACTTTATGAAGTGGGATGTTTTTCCTCCATATAACTGTAAAACTTATTTTTTTTAAAAAAAGCTGCACCAAGGTAAAAACTCTGCAGACTTACAGAAATACTCATATGCCTTGTGCAGTGCCATGCTTTTCCCTTGCTAGACTATCCAAGGTGAGAATCACACCCACAAATCCCTGGAGACATAAGTCACCCAGGACTCCCTCCACAGATGACAGAGGCCCACCACACAATGGACCTCTGATTGGCATAGGACTGCACTCAGCTGTCCTCATTCACTTTTCCTGGGCCTTTTTGTAAATCACTTAACATTACCGAATGGTGTGCTTGGTTTGTACAATACCACAAATGAAAATATCATATTTGCAAAGTGTCGCCTAAGCTATTGCTTCATTGTTATTTTAATTACGATGCTCTGAAGTTTGAGAATTTGAGCTCTTTACATAATGGTGCACCTGGCTAATTTCTAGCATGGAGAGCAGGGCTTCAATTTTTTTTTTTTTATTTCCTTTTGTAGCAATGTATGACCCACGACCAAAAAAAGATCCACTTCCAACAACTAAACTTTCAGGAAATAGTGAAAGCTTTAAGGGATTAAAAGATGAAGAACTACAGAGAGTTGGTTGTCTGATCTTGCAGGGACTGTAGTTAGCCCAGGAAATTTCCTGCCTTTGGAGCCAATTAGATGCAGCACTTAGTTGTATCAGAACAACAGAGAGAGAACTGAAATGCAGAACAACTTTTGATTCTTGGGCTTCTTTAGAATGTGCCACCCTGCTGCAGGAATGGTAAGGACACTACTGTAGGAGTCTGTGAAGTGGTTTCCAGGAGCAAGAGATGCCCAATTGTCATCATGGTGACTGTTGACAAAGAGTATAATCAGCCAGCTACAAACAAAAATAAATGCCTGACAGGAAATAACAATTTCCTTGGGGCAGAAGAGATTTTAAAAGGAAAAAAAGAAGAAAGGAAACAAGGAAAGAAGAAAGGAAAGTAAGCAGGAAGGAAGGAAGGAAGGAAGGAAGGAAGGAAGGAAGGAAGATTTCACTTTGGTTTGAAAACTTCAAACTGAAGGCTGACTATGGTGGTTCACAGCTTTCTGTATCTAACCTAGCGTGATACATATTTTCATGTTCTGTGCAGGGTAATGTCTGAGTAAGACTGAACTTTTGAATCACAGGCTAATTTTGATGTAGGTCAGGTAGGTAAAACTTCTTAATCAACAAGTATTTGGTATTACAAGTTGTTTCTCAGACATCGCTGTGCTGGGGCTTTCAACTATGCCTCAGTTTGAACAAAAATATCCTTTTATTTTTGTATAGTCTAGGAAGTTGACACACTCATTGATCCTTCCAGGTGGCCAACTAATATTGGCTGCACATCGAGCAGTCCTCAGGGTGCCACATACTACGTGAGATGCCGAGCTGCAACATGCTCAGAGAGAGCACCCATTGAGCTCACGCTCTACCAGGAGGTTCACTGACTCAGAAAGGGAAATGTGCCTGTCCAGGGCTGAGAGAAGAGTGGCACATGAGATGCTTCAGGGTAAGCTGCTGATTCTTGGCCATTTAGCCCGAGGCCAGGGCCCTAGAGACTTTAAGAGGATGTTGCCTCTAAATAGGATCAGTCTCCTCTTCCCTATACTGATATCTCACTCTGAATATCAAAATACGTGAACAGCTTTGGCAAGTTGAGGTTTAATCATGGATGTACCTCAATTTACGAACTAAAAGCCTTCTAAGTTGTTCTTTGTAAATCATTTTTAAGGTCACATTGAATACTGCTCTCTTATTCACTTAGATGATCATTTATCTTCATACAAATGAACTTTAATTGGAAGTGGCTCCTCACAAATTTAGCTACAAGTGTCTCACTGGGCCCTTTATTAAGCAGCAATCAATAAAAAGCAAACCAACCATAAGACAAAAGAGTTCCTGGTAAATATGTGATAGTAGTTACTTATTTCAAGTTCATTTCTACCAAGGGACAGAGACTTTCTTATTTTCCTGGTCTCCAAACTCATGGGAAAGATGACTTCATAGATAAAATGAATCTATATTTATTCCTCTTTGGTCAGGAGCCAAATTCTATTTTCATGTAAAACTTGCTTAAGAACCTAAGTGCTATTAATTTAATATTGACCACACAGGGGAGATAGGTCTCTGCCCCAAAGGCTGGGCTGCACTCTGCCACTACCTTACTGACTGAATGTCTTGTTTCACATGTTCCTACTGCACACAGACCAGGAATCTACAACTCATCCTTCTGTTTTCTGTGAGCATCATAACAGCGCAGCAGGTGCAGCTGCAGCGATGATAGTCCCTGCCTTTAGAAGCCTGCTCTGACTGCCAACAGCATAACGACAGAGCCACAGGACTGCAGACTCCGGACCAGAGCCTTAGGCTTGGTCCCAAATGGTGCATGGACAAATGAAGAGTTTGTCTACAATTTAATGCAAATTACAGGCTTCCTACATTGCAAAGGTTTCTTGGCTACTGAATGCTCAAATGTTCTTTTTCTCTTTTTACTGACAAAGCCTCGTTTTATTAAAAAAAAAAAAAATTACAAGAGCCAGGGAGTCCCAGTTTGGGAGCTGCTGCAGAGGCATCCAAGGGCTGAAATGACTCAGTTGGCAGCAGGGATCCTGATGGATTTTCTACAGAAGTGGCTATGGATACTGTGCACACTGGTTTTCACGTCTGTGGATCAGTCCTCTTCACCTTTACTTTAGTCTCTTCCTCAAATTTTCATTTTGGATATTCTATAGTATTACAAAGTTAACAAGAAAATTAGCTGGAATACAAACTGAATGCATAGTTCTACTCAGCCATGGAAACAATTTCAATGGCCAAGTACAGAGGCCCATCTTCAGTCCTGCAGGACTGTTTACAAAACAACTGCTCAGGTAGGCAGCATATGGACGAACATGTCCATGTCCATTCCATAGACAAGAATACTGAGAAGAGCGAGG
>NDGM011029752.1:0-10675 GCA_002564305.1 Octomys mimax
TATATATATATATATATATATATATATATATATATATAGTCTCCTGAGGCAATTTAGATTTACTACTATGACAAGTTTAGTTCTATATCTTGATTATGTCAGTGTTGCAGAATGTGTCTTAGTACCTAACCTATTAGCAAGAAAGTAGAAAGTAGAAGTTACTTGTCAGGTTAAAAGACTTTGAGTTATTAGTAGAGTTTTTCCAAAGTTTATACGAGAAGAAAATGATTTATGAATGTCATTTGAAGAGTCATTTTGACTGCTGTTTTCTGACTGGCTTAGAGTTCAGAATTATCTTTGAAATTTAACAAATATATAAGTTATCAAGAAGGTATAAAGATACTCATAAAATTTAGATTAAAATATCAGTTTCCATCAACATTAAGTGGTCTATTGAAACTTCATTTGTGACTCTAGCTTTTGATGTGCTAAATCTAAGCTTAGATTGAGTCAATGTTTTTTCAAACATGCCTTGGTTATTTATTAAGAATAGAGTTTCTTGGCCTACCTCAGGCAGATGGTATTAGAATCTTTAGAGTACCATAAAAATCTATATGCAGTACTCTAGTTAAAGAGATTCTTATGATTAAGAAAGTTTGGAAACATTAAGAGATCCAGACTCATAAAGAATATGGCATTCAGACCAAGACAATTCAAAATTTAATAGAAATTATACAGGTACCATGACAGTTACCAGTAGTCCATGTAATAAAATTTTAGGAAAATATTTGTATATGTCCATATTTATACATTAGTGAATATATTCTTTAAGTCCTCATGCAAGTTATATTAAGCAAAATATGTCAAAAATTTAATTTATAAAATGTGCTTGTCTTATTGTGTTTAATAACTCATAGAGTCAGAAATTAGGATGAAGCACTGGGACTGGTTTTTCTCTACACGTATTATCTACTACATTTAGAAAGGCCTACATGATTAGGATAAGTAAAAATGCTGCGTCCTAGAAAGACATGAAGTTTTTTTCCTTATCTGTATCTGTGATGCTTGGTTGCACGTCATTCAAAGAATAAGCTCTGTTAAGTCATTGGCTTGATTGCTCAAATGGAATGCTGCCATGTGTATTAGAATTCCTTGAAACACAGTGGTCTCAAATCATACAAATGGGATCATTCTAATAAATGAAGCTGATCTTAGCCTTGCACACCATGTATTATTTATGTTTGAAATAATTTATAGGTAGGGGCCGGGGAGATGGCTCAGTGGAATAAGCGCTTCCCTGGCAAGCACAAGGGCTGGAGTTCAATCCCCAGGTCTGCCAATAAATGAAATAATTTATAGGGTAGAAATAATTTAGTAAGGCTCTGTCTTCATTTAAGGTTGAGAGCTAGATGCAGCCACTTGAGGCTGGAAGAAAGCAAAATAAAAGAGAAAGAGGGAGATGGGAAATAGATTGCAAAGTCTTATAATTCATGGGGCACTGGTTAGAACATTCTGTTTCATCTCCCTTAACAACAGGGATGAAATCGTCTTAGAATCCATCGTGCTTATTCTGGGCCTCACAAATCTAGAAACAAAAGACTAAATGATGTCACAGTATTTTGAAGCAGCAAATGGTTTCACAGGGTAAACCTCAATCACCTTTGTAAGAAGACAAAACTGAAACACCCAACGTAGGAGAATTTAAAATAGCCAGCATCCAATAAAAGTTACAAGCTATGCAAACAAACAGGAAAATCCAAGCCATAGTGAAGACAAAATTATGCTCATTTAAAATTAATACAAAACTTATTCTGGTGCTGAAGATACTAAAATTACATTCTAAATTTTATAAGGAAAAGTTTGACAAAGACCTAAACAAAGAAATATAGACAAAATTGAAATAATAAATATGAAACCTACAATACTGTAAATGAAACACAGTATATTACAAAGTAGAACAAAGTATTAATGATGTTGAGGAAATAATAATAGGAAACATTCAAAATTAAACACATAAAGATTAAATGATAAATTAAAGATGTAAATGAATTACTGAAATAAGAAAGCTTAGAATTATTCTTAATAAACCATGGAGATAAATTGGAATTAAACACATACACCTTTATATAAATTAAAATCGGAAGAAAGAAAAAAATGCAAGAAAGAACACAAGAAATATTTTCGAATATTGATTGACAAGCTAATAATATGAATAATCATTTGAAATGCTAAATGATTTAAACTTTCCAGGCAAAAGGCAGAAATGGTTAAGCTGGGTTTAAAGTAATACATAACTATGTGCTTTTTATGAGATTAGATATATAGAAAGGATGAAAATAAAATGACCAGCAGTCCTTTTTGCCTTTAATTCAAAGAAAATTGAAACAATTACCCAGTGTAGATTTCCCGAGAAAGTTACTTTACTTTTTCAGGGCTTGGGTGTGCTGCAGTCCCTTTTGGGGGTTGGTTTCTAGGTTCTCTCTATCCTGAGTAAAGAATTGGTCAAGATAAGGGCAAATAGCAGTAAAGTGTTCTTAAAGGTGGGAAAAGACACGGGCTCTGCAGAGCGAGTTCAGGCCACGTAAAAGTTGGAAAAGATGCATACCACACACACAGCGTGAGCCTGGGCTGCCACGGAGCGAGAACAGGACAGAAACCCGACCGACGCTGTCCTCTTTGCACTCCTCGAGCTGACTTCAGGTCAGGCCGTCGCGGAAAGCCTGCTGGAGTTCTCAGGCAAAGTGAACGCGCAGGCCTTGGGAGCTGTTCTGTGCCAGTGTCCTGGGATTTTGAAATTAACAGTGTATACCGATATCCCTCGCCGCCTGTGCTGTGCCATCACCTCCTACCTTAGCATCTATCACCTGAAGTGGCATTTCATAATCATAAATGGATAAGTTCATCAAAGGGTATAAAAATTCTAAATACCCGAGGGAAAATGGACAGAATGGAAACAGATAATTCCTTGCTTAAAGAAAATCAGAACGATACAGAATATATGAAAATACTGTTAATTAAATGAACCTAATTGATAAGTTTAGTATATTCTTGTCCAAATATAGCAGAGTGGATAGTCTGCATAAATGTACTTGGGACATTGCTAACAATGGCCATGTAATTGCTCCATAAATTTAATAAGTCTTAC
Source organism: Octomys mimax (assembly GCA_002564305.1). Taxonomy (NCBI): domain Eukaryota; kingdom Metazoa; phylum Chordata; class Mammalia; order Rodentia; family Octodontidae; genus Octomys; species Octomys mimax. The sequence continues at coordinate 3,086 of NDGM011029752.1, forward strand.
ATCATGTGCAATATGATTTTCTAACATAATGAAACTGAATCAGAACTTAAAAATCATAATAATGCCTAAAACTTCCACAGTCTTGTAAATTAGGCTACATATTTTCAAATCATTGGTGGATCAGAGAATAAAAAGACATGAAATAAGAAAGAATGAAAATGAAATCACTGTTTACTATGATTTCTTGGAAGCTACCGGAGTAGGTAAAAGAAATGTATAGATTAAATAGTATATTAGTGAAGGAAGAATTGAATAAATGAGATCCACTTCTACCTTAGAAAACTGGGGTGAAAGATCAATTTAAATTCAATATAGGAAAAAATAATAAATATCAGAGTGATAGCTAATAAAGTAGAAAACATAAAAGCAAAGAAAAATCAATATCATCAAAATTTGATATTTGAGAAAACACTCTCCCACTCTTGATGGACATGCAAAATGGCAGAACAGCCTTAGAAAATGGGTCAGCAGTCTATTTGTTCCTGGCAGTCTATTTATTCCTGGCAGTGTAGCCAAAGCAGCATCCATAGATCTTCATGCTACGAAAAAAGCTGTTGTGGTGATCCAACCACTGGAGTACACTAGAATGGGACAGCAAGCCAATGGAATCTAATAAATTAGCAACCAAGGATCAGAAGAGAGCTGGCATATAGTCTCAGGCATGTGCCCAGTTTTGCTCTGCAGATCTTATCGTTCACAGCATGGCAGAGACGTACCTCTCCCTGCCAGGACACAGATCAGAATCTGACACGTGTGTAAGCCATCTCCCAAGTTATCAGAGCACTTTCAAGGCCAAAACCAGAAATGTAAGCTACACTGTGCAATGCACAAAACTATCTGAGACAGAAATCAAGTCGGTGTCGCAGGTGGGCTCTTCCTGCAGGATTCTCTCCCTAGCCCTGGGGAATGCCTTGCTCTTTCTGCCAAGACATAGCTTGGAATCTGTGTTAGTACCAAACAGAATGCTGCTTCAAGAGATGCGACGCAGATAAGCTCAGAGTCCTAGATAAAGAAAAGTCTTTCAGGGAGCTGGGGAGATAGCTCAGCAGCATAAGCACCTGCCTGGCAAGCAAAGGTCCTGAGTTTGATCCTTGGCACTTTAAAAATAAATAAAAGTCTTTTGGGGGAAGTGAGAAGGGGGACAACTGAAGCTGGACACTTCAGTCACCGTTGTTCCCCATGTGGTTCCTGCTCCCCTGGTCTGTGTCAGGGTGAAAGCAGCAACAAAGGCTTCATTCAGTTGGCACCTGGGGGAAGCTGGGGTGAAAGGACTGTGCAGGCAGCAAGAGCAAACTCCCTCCCACACTCCTAGAAAGCTGAATCCCAGAGGTCTACACCCACTGAAAGAAAGGAATTAATTGGCAGCTTCTGAGAAGGTGGGAAAAGGGCAGAAGAAGCTATGGGAAAATCTGTAGTGGACAAAGATGCCAGCCTAAACCCCACTAGAGAGAACGATGTTAAAGCCCCAGCCAGAACCCTGAGGAAAACGGAGGCCAGTAAATCAGAAGGCTAAGAACAGCAGGTCAGGAACAGGGTCGAGGGCTGTGTCTCCTCAGAATCTTGCCTACAGCCAAGGAGTGAAATAGAGTAGGCCCTCTGTCCACATTCTCAGATGTGGGGCTGACAGGAGCAGGCCATGGCCTGTGGATGTGGATCGATGTTTTAATTTCTGTAGTGGATATTATAGGAAAGAGTTATGTGATTAATTTGCTCCAATACTCATGACACTGCCTGAGTTCTCCAATAGTATTCGCTTCCCATTTTTAAAACTTGGCTTTCTTTTTTTACTTGTTAGGGTTTTTTTCTCCTTGCCCTCTCATATCACCCTTCAAATTCCCTTTCCTGCTCCAATCTGGGAAATAAAAATAGTAACACACAATCCCTATCCTATTTTCTCTACTTTTATTTTCTTTTTAAAAATTTTTGTGCTATGTTAGCTCATTACACTTTATCTTCTCACATTTTTTTCATTTGTTTCCTTTCCCAGCTCTGAGCCTACACACCATTACACTAATCCTTAACCTTCTTGGACTATTGAAAGAAATGTAAACTTTTAACACAGCTCTTCCATTAAGCACTGATATATGACAGGTTCCTTGACTGTTGTTATTACAAATAATGATTCCTTGAAGTAATGGAGTATGTGGTTGCATACTATCTCATACTCAAAGCTGAGGATACATCACAGAAAGACACTCACATACTAAACAGATCTCCATGATGGTAGCCGAATGCTTGATCACTACTGATAACAGAACACAAAACACACTCCCACAGCCCCTCACGCACATATAAGAATTATGAACAAACAAGACAATGGGATGCTCCACCTATGATTCTCTAACAGTTGAGCTCATGGAAAAGAAATTGGGGGAATTTCCAAAATAGAACTCAAAAACAAATAAATAAATGAATTGAAGAGATCAGAGCTGAGATAATCCAACAGATGCAAGAAACAACATATCCCAGAAAGTAAAAGAAGATACAAGTAACAGATAAATGATGAAAATGGTAAGTTAACCAATGAGTTTAAAAAAGATACAAACAAGCTGTTGAAGGATTTAAGGAAGATAATGCAGGATGTGAATAATCAATTTAGTAAAGAATTGAAGATTAGGAAAAAGAATCAAGAAAAGTTTTACACATGAAAAATTATTTCCACTATTAACCCAAGGGCAGGAGGCATGACCAATCTAAAGAGAAGCTGTCAGGTCTTAAGAATAAGGTTGATATATTAGATTGCATACTTAGTGGTACCCTAAAATCAATAAGACACCACAAAAACTAGTTCCAACAGCTGCTAGTAAACAAAAACCTAAAAATTATAGAAGTTAAGATAAGGATAAAGGATGACAAGGTATAAAAAAGAATTCACTGAAATCATAGGAGAAAAATGTCCAAATCTAGGAAATAAAATCAATGCCTAGGTAAGTGAGGAATATAGGGTTCCAAAAAAACATGGAAAAGAACCACTCCAAATCATATCACAGCCAAAATCCCAGTATTTCAGTCAAAGGAATACTAAAAGCTATAAGAGAAAAATGTCAAGTAACTAATAAAAGCAAGATTCTCAGAACAACAGCATGCTTTTCACAAAACTTTACCAGCTAGGAGAGCTCAGAGCTAATACTAAAAGTTATAAGTGAGCCTACACTCCATTATTACTAATCCTTACCTCAAATCGATAGAACCCATTCCTGACAAACACACAGCTATCATCATAATAGATGGTGAAAATCAACACATTCTCCCTGAAATCAGGAACACTCCAAGGCTGGCTCTGATCGCCCCAGTCCTGTTCAATACAATATTGAAATCTTAGTCCAATCAATCAGGGAAAGAAAAGCAAGAACAATGATACAAATAAGAAAGGAAGAAATCAAACTGTCTCTATATGCAGTCAATATGATCCTTTACACAGAAACACAAAAAATCTCTCCTACCAGATTCATAGAGTTTATAAAGTCACTCAGCAAAGTGGAAAGACATAAATCAACACACAAAACAATTATTTTTGTATACCAATAATGACAATACTGGGAAAAACAAACAAACAAACAAACAAAAAACCTCAGTCAATATAGCACTGTGAGGGCCAACCAGATAGCTCAGCAGATTAAAGCATCTGCTTAGGCCAAGTGCAGCAGCTGGGGTTCGATCCTCAGCCTGCCCTGCCAGCCCTCCTCCCCCACCCCAGGGGTACTCTGAGACTGCGATTGAGACTGGGCGTGGTGGCACACTCCTATAATCTCAGAGTTTGGGAGGCTGAAACAAAAGGATCACTACGTGCTGGATCTATGTAGTGAGACCCTGTAGACCCTACACTAAATACATTTTTAAAAAATTATAATTAATATTATATTCAACAGTATATGTGCTGTTGAAGCAAGCATGAAAAAATATAGTACTGTGAAGAGATTATAGCAGATGTTAAAAAAAAAAATAAAGAGGGCCAGCCAGAAAGTTCAGCAGATTAAAATGCCTGCTTATGCAGATGCAAAGACCAGGTTCAATCCCCAGCACCACATGCCATGCCTGCCCCGCCCCTGAGGCATGTTGACACTGCAATTGAGACTGGGTGTGGTGGCATATGCCTGTAATTTCAGTGCTTGGGGGGCTGAAAGCAGGAATATTACTATGAGTCTGATCTGTGTAGTGAGACCCTGTAGACTCTTCACTAAATACATTGAAAGGAGAGAGAGAGAGAGAGGATGTGGCTGGGACACATGTCACCCCACTGAGAAGCAGGGTTGATTCCTCTAACTTGCTTCCCCCCTTACTGCTTCATGTGCATCCCTCCCACAGATGCACACTTGGGTGAAGAGGAGGACCAACCTATCCCTCTCAGATGGAGGAGGAGTCCTCCTCTCTCCAGGGGATACCAGCAGGTGTGCTCCCCTGTGAGAGCCTACACCTCTCAAGAAAATGGCATCCCGGGGACAACCCGCTTGGGACACCCTCCTGTCCCTATCTCGACAGGCACTTTCTTTCCCTCAATAAATATATTCTGTTCATTAAAAAAAAGAAAAAGAAAATTGCAAATCATCCTTGGTCTGTTTGCACAGAATATTATTAAAATGGTCATATTATTAGAAATGATAAATAAAATATCTGAAATTTGTATGAAAATAAAAGAAACTCCCAATAACTGAACCAATCCTGAGCAAAAAGAGCAGCCCAGGAGGCATTACAATCTGGGATTTTTTTAAAATTATTTTTTATGTTTTATTTTTTAAGTGAAGAAGAAATGGTAAAAAAAAAAAAAAAAGGTACAGAATTTCACTAAACAAAATGATAGGAATTCAACAATGGTTGTTACATTGCATAGTGTTGTTTTCAAATTTATTGTTCAGTTTATCAGATACAAACATTGGTCAAAAAATTAAAAAGAAGAAAGGAAAAAAATAAGCATCAATTGCCCCTGTCCATCTGAGATTTTAAGATAAGCTGTAAAGATATAGTAAAAAACAAACAAACAAACAAAAAAACAGCGTGATACTAGCCCCAAAATAGATGCACAAATCAATGGAATAGAATAGAAAATACAGAAGCAGCTTAATACTAGCCATCTGATTTTCTTTAAATGAATTTAGGACAGGGTCTACAGGACGTACAGGCTCTCACTCCATAGATCTTACTCATGGTGATCCTCCTGTTTTCATCCTCCCAAATGCTAGGATTACAGGCGTGTGTCACCACACCCAGTCTCAGTAGTGGTCTCATCATGCCGTGGGGGTTGAACTCTGGCCCAGTGCATTCTGTGGAAGCAGGCACTTCAGTCCACTGAGCTATCTGGTTGGCGTGCCATCTGATTTTTTTACATTCTTAAAAAATGTATTTCAAAGAAAGGACAGCCTCTTGAACAAGTAGTGTTGGGAAAATTGGCTGTCCATTAGAAGGAGAAACAAACTGGGTCCTATTTTCAAGATTTACTAAACTCAAAATCAAGTCAAATGGACCAAAAACCTCATACAAAAACAGAAACACTGAAACTACTTGAAGATAGAGTAGGAGAAACATTTTTTTAAAAAAATACAGATAGGCAAGGACTTCCTGACTAGAAAACATCAGTAGCACAAGAAATAGCATCAATAATCACTAAATGGGATCCTATCAGATTAAAACTCTTCTAAATAGTGAAGAAAACAGCAGTCTGAAGAGAAAATATAAAGAACGGGAAACATTTTTCCAGCTGCACTTCTGCTGAGGGTATCAAGTACAGAGTCGTAGACAGACAGACAGACAGACAGACAGACAGACAGAGACAGATAGAAATATTAAACCTCAAAAACCAAATGACCCAATTAACATGGGCAAACCACAAATGGCCAATAAGTACATGAGAAAGTGTTCAGCATCTTTAGTCATTAGAGAGAGGAAAATCAAAATGACACTGAGACTTCCTGGGCATCATCAGGAATCTGACAGCAGAGCATGCTGAGGAGGATGTGGGGATGAAAGAACCCGCATATGTTGTTGGTGGAAATGGAAACTAGGATAGCCACTATGGAACAGTGTGAAGATGCTCAGAAACCTAAACATGGAGATTCCATTTGACTCACATATATGTCTCCTGCCTGTGTTTCCATTTATGTAGTGTTGTAGAGCTCCAAGCCCGTCTGTTGTTTCAGAAAGCAGACTAGTGTATACTTGGGGATGAGGTGTGACCCAGTATCAAGAATCGCCAAGGGATCAAGGCATGCGAGGTCACTTCTGAGACGATGGACATGTCCATTATTTTGGATGTGACGTCTTTAATGTTTTCATAGTGTTGCTGTTCCCATTATGTGTGGAGTCAACATGGGTAGAATGTTGCTCTCGTTCTCTGCAGTGATGGCTCACTGCTATTAGGTTCCTCTCAGTGGTAGGCCGCTTAGTACCTAGTGTGAAAGGGTTTTTTATTCTTATTATAAAGGCTATTATCAATACAATCAGAAATCTTTAATAATCAGATATTATTTTAATCATTTATTGATTTTTTTAGTGAAGGGTCTAAAGCATGTTCAGGGTCTCACTACTAGATTGGACTGATAGTGAACTGCCTGTTTAGATCCTTCCAAAAGCTAGGGATAATTCGATTTTAATGCAATTATGTACTAATAGAGAAATTTTATATTCAAAAGTTGTGACCATAAAATTATAAGCAATAGACTTCTATTTAAGGAAGGCAGGGCTGGCCAAATAGCTCAGCAGATTTAAGCCCTTGCTAGCAGGCACAGGGGCTGGGGGTTCCATCCCTGGAGCTGCCATACCAGCCCCACCCAGTGGGTGCACTGAGCTGGCAATTGAGTCTGGGTGTGGCGGTGAATGCTTGTAATTCCAGCACTTGGGAGGCTGTAAACAGGAGAATCACTCCGAGTCTGATCTAGTACTGAGACCCTGAACACCCTGTAGACCCTTCCTTATAATACACACACACACACACACACACACACAAAGTGATAAAAATAATTGGATATACTCTCACTTAAGAAAATATAATGAGTTTTAGCCAAGCATGGTAAGGCCTCCTGTGACCTCAGCATTCACGAGGCTAAGGCAGAAGGTTCTCTGAGTTCCAGGCCCATGTGACTACACAGTAAGTTTAACACCAGCCTGAACTGTATAGTGAGGCCTCATGTAAAAAAAAATAAAGAATGAAAGAAATAAAAAGTATATGATCACTACATCTTTATTTTTATTTTTAAGGTTTTATCTATCTGAATGGTTCCGTGTGGTTTTTTTTAACTAAGGAAGTATAAAAATATTTTATTTGATTCACAATTCATTTGGTATCCAAAAATATACCATACAACTGTTTTTAAAATCATGTATAACGTTTTGACCTGATTAATTATGTTTGAGAGTGATGCACCTGTGAAGACACATCTAAAATTAAAGGCAGTATACAAGACTTACACATCTAATCTCCCTGTGACAACAAACTGGAGAAAGACCGACAACCTTTTGAAATATTATACTATGTCATTACTTAAATAAAAATATATGTGAATCATGTTTCTGAAGAATATCTAAAAATTGTGGCAGATAGTCTTTTAGGAATGTCATGAAGGCTGCTAGACTTCAGTGAACAGTGAGGCAGTGAGGGAG
>NDGM011029768.1:0-11964 GCA_002564305.1 Octomys mimax
GAATCAGCTGGGTGGGTCTTGCCTCTAGCCTCTTTGCAGGGAGTTCTGCTGCAGGGTTCCACAATAGGACTGGACTCTGGGTCAAATGAGGATCCGGCAGGCCCCAGGCAGTCTCACTCACATGCCGGGCCTGGGTTGAATCGTGAAATTTTAAAAAGTGAAACTTTCACTGTATGCTTTGGTCATACCTCATGTGGTAGCAAGTTAGCATCTTCTAAGTTTCTATTAGCTACGTTTTTTAGTCTAGGTAATCTTACCTTTTTTATTCATGTCTGTGATGCAAAATAATTGCATTTATCATGGGGAGTTGGTACATGTACATAACATCTTGTTTTAATTTTTTTTTCATTTATGTATTTGGTAAAGGGTCTTAGTACACAGCTCAGACACATGGTGACACTCCTGTTTTCAGCCTCCCCAGCACTGGGATTATAGGTGTGTGCCACTATGTCTGGTTTTGGTGGTCTGCTCAGCGCACCCCAGGGGTGGGGCCAGCACAGCATGCAGAACCATGGCTTGAGCCCTGATCCCTGCATTTGCCAAAGCAGGAGCTTAGTCCACTGAGCTGTTTCACCAGCATATCATCCTAAATCTTCATTTTAATCCCTTTCTTTTCCCTCCCCTCTGCCTCCCTTTATCTCTCAAACCCCCTGCCTATCCCCAATCTATTTTTGGTACACATTTGTAGTACACAATGGTCACATTCCTAATAGAGAGTTGATACAAGTATACAACATATCTCAATTCCTTTATTTAAAAAAAAAAATCACATTCTCCTCTCCCCTTCTCCATCTCTCGGTCCTCTTCCCATGTGTAAAAAAAATTAGCTTACTATTTCTTAGTATGTATCTTTTCTTTTTCTTTTTATTTATATATTGGGTTCTTATGTAAGAGAGACCATATAATACATATTCTCATGTGTTTCATTTATTTCACTTAATATTATGGCCTCAAGGTACACCCATTTTCCTAAAAATGACTCAAGTTTCTTTTCCTTTTTTAAAAAAATATATTTAATACAGGGTCTACAGGGTTTCACTATGTAGATCAGGCTTATAATGATCCTCCTGTTTTCAGCCTTCCAAGTGCTGGGATTACAGGCTCGCACCATCACGCCCAGTCTCAATCCTGTCTCAGTGTGCCCGGGGGTCGGGGCTGACACGGCCTGCCAGGGATCGAACCCCAGCCGCTATGTTCTGCCTAAGCAGGCACTTTAGTCCACTGAGCTATCTGGCCCGCACTTTCTTATGGCAGAATAGTACTCCACTGTATAGACATTTCATGCTTTCTTTATCCATGCATCTATTGATAGACATATAGACTGCTTCCAAGATTTAGCTGTTGTGAATTGTGCTGCTATAAAGAGGGAGATGAATGTATCATTGTAGCACAAAGTGTTGTAGTCAGGGTTTAGAACGGAAAAGACTTCATACAAGACACATCATCTGTAGGATTACTTTGTAATATTTTTCACCCAAAGAGTCAAATGCAGAAGAGTGCAGGAAACCCGTCCTTGTATTAGAGACCAAAGAATCCAGATGTGGGCCTGGAAACCACGGCAGTATGCTGTATGAGTCCAGCTGCAGGCCTCGCACCTGTGGCAGTGTCCTCCACGAGTCCAACCACAGTCATGTCAGACTCCCAGGAGACTTCCTGAAGCCCTGTGCCCCTGAGGTGGGCACAGAGAGGCTCCCACTAACTTCCTTCCCACCAGCTCCAGGGATGCTCCCTAGAGCCCCTGCTCCCTGTCCTTCCTGCCAAAGTCTCCACTGCCATCTTTACCACTGTCACCAGGGCCCAAGGAAAAGTCAGGCCAACACACTAGAGAGGCTGGGAGAGCGAGGCAAGGGGGCTTGACTTCCATTTCTGGGACTGTGAGAAAGTGGGTTCCTGGCATCACCCTGTTAGACACCGGAACAAATAGAAACAAACAAGCACCTGTTTGTTTCTCTAGCTCTGTGAGCACAGTGTTCCAGGCTGGACATGTGAAGTGATGTTGTGAGGACCAGTCTAGGAAAATGCCAGCTAGAATTCACAAGAGGAATAGACCTAGTGTAGACTATGTTGATGATTATATAAAGAATTTACAAGGCACACCTATAACGGCTGCCTGCACAGGTGGTAGAGTGAAAAACGGCCGTCAGCACATGGGATGATCCAGGCATGGCCCAGAGGCCCGGCATCCGTTGCAGGGTCTGGTGCAAGTGCAGTGTGAGCCCACGATGGAAAGCCAAAGGCTCTGCATTGTAACAGAGCCTGGCCAGTCTGTGCTTGAATCCTGAAAGACAGGGAGAACAGCACGCAAAGGTGATGGGGAAGGCCAGAATTCCTCCAGAGAAAACTGAAGGCTTTCTTCTTCCTGCCCTTTGAATTCTGCCCAGGCTGCGAGCCTAACTGGTCAGCGCCGCCCACATCCCGGCGAGTATCCCCCATCTTCGCAGTTCCCCTGTCCAGCATCCACAGACACACCCAGAACTTTACTCATCTATGAGGTGATTTTCACTCCGACAAATCACAAAGGTCACAGAAACTAACCCAACTCTTGACTCTAAAAGGTTTATTTAGTGTGTATGGGTTAAACTTCACTAATCTACCACCAAACCCAAGTTTTCTCCTCCACTTTCCCCTCTTCCCTCTGTACTGTCTATCTCTGTTACTGATCCCACTGATTCCTGTGGCCTTGATTCACACTCCTGTGCAAATGGATCAAAGCCTACACTTCCAGTGTGACTTCTTCTTCGGCCGCAAACCACACACTTTCAGTCACCTGAGGCACCTCTCAGCCCGCACTGTCCAGAGGTTTCCCAACTCAACTAGACACAGAGGTCCTTGGCTTGCTTCTATGTCTACCTAGAGCAAGTGTGCAGTGACCACTGAGAGTTTTTAAAGACATTTCCCTCAAGGGAAGGAGAAATATGGTGTGCTAGTCAGCTTTCTGCCACTAGAAGAAAATGCCAGAAGTAATACATTTATAAAGAGAAAAGGTTGGATTGGCTAACAGTTTTGGAGTTGGCCTCATAGTTGGATGGTTTTATTTGCTTTGGGCCTGTGTGCAGCGCAGGGTGTTGCGGTGGGAGCATGTGATGAAGAGACAGCATTCATCTCTAGAGCCAGCAAACAACGTCCAGGGAGATTAAGGCCCCACAAGTCCCTTCCATGACCTAAAGAAGTCTCTGCAGATTCTACTGTGTAAAGGTCACACTGTGGGGGCCAGGGAGATAGCTCAGCAGCATAAGCACCTGCCTTGCAAGCAGAAGGTCCCAAGTTTGATTCCTGGCACCACAAAATGAATAAATAGAAATGCAATAAGTGCAGATACTAAAGGTCACACCGTGATCCAACAGCCCCATGCTGGACATTAAGTCTTGAATACATGAGCCTTCATAGGACAGCCACCATGTACACTAGAACAGATGAACAGTGCAGCCCCCTCCTGTGGGGGACGAGGACAAGGCCCTTAGGTCAGGGTCCAGTACAGGCCCTAGTTAGAGTGCACGCTGAGTTTGCACTGGGGCTGCCTTCCCCTTAGGAGGGCTCTTCCTTCTGCCTTCCCTCTTTCTGTTACTCTTTCCTCAGTCGCCAAGGCTTGCTGTCCCCTAGCAGTTTCAACATCAAGTGTTTCTTGATCCTCCGAGTTAAAACTGGGTCCCTGCCCTCTTGTGTTCAGTATATCCTGGAGTAAACCTCTAAGTCGTGACTGCATCTCACAGCAGACTGAGAGAGAGCTGAATGAAGACACTTGGCTGCCCTGGTTATACACCTTTGCTGACAATTACCTTATTTCATTTTGAATTTATGGCTTAGACAGTCAGGCAAGAAATACTGTAGTCCTTTATTTTCCTCTGACCATTCAATTTGAAATTCTAATACATTGTTATTTTTATTTGACCTTTTTCCCCTCTGGCAGGGCCAACACTGCAAGGAGGATCCTCTGGGCCTTAGCCACCAGAAAACCCTCATGGTGTGGGGGTACAGTGACTATGCTGATTCTGGGCTACAGACTGGAGCAATACTTGGGGAGTTCTTTCATTGAGGTTTCACCTCTCCCCACTCTTCCTAAGGCTAGGGGAGCCCCATGCCTCCGAGATTTTCACTCTCACTTCTCCATCCAGGACACCCAGCGCAACTTCCTCATGTACTTGGGCTTTTAAAAATCAAAAGTAAGTTTCTGGAAACTTCTGCTTTCTGCTACCTCTGTGGTCAGGCCAGAAGTGGGCTCCCTGAAGATAGGAGCAAGGTAAGAAAACAACGCAGGAAGAAACTGTCTCAGAAAATTTCCTGGCCATTTATGTGTCATCTTTGCCCTCTTCACGTGGCACCCCTTGGGGTGAATAACAGTGTCCTCCACCCTGTCCACCAAAGCTGCCCACATTGGAATCCCGCACACCTGTGAGTGAATGTGTTCCCCACAGAGGGGGAAGGGTCTTGGCAGATGTGGTTAAGTTATAGATCTGAAGTGGGGAGATGAGCCTGGATTGGTAGAGTGAGCCCAGTGCAAGCACAAGGGTGAGAGGCAGGAGTCGAAATCAGCCAGAACCATGAAGATGTAAGGTGAAGCCACAGAGGAGAGATGTGGCTTTGCTGGAGTCCAGGATGGAGGATGAGGCTGTGGAATGCAGGCAACTCTGGACTCCAGAAAAGTTCAGGAAGTGGAGTCTCCCCTCAAGCCCCCAACAGGAGCTCGGCACCTTTTTATTTGACTCAGTGAGTACAACTGTGGACTTCTAACTTCCGGAACTGTTAAAATAAATACTCTTGTGCTGTTTCCAGACATAAAATTTGTGGTAATTTCTCTCATGCTCAATAAGAAATGATAAACCATCTGAGGTCAGGGACCATAGGAAGCGTCTCACACAGAAAACTCAAACATACTCATGCACTTGAATTCCCTACATCTCGCAAGTAGAAATGGAAAGGTAATTAGCACACTAGACCTAAAAGAAATGAAATCTGCTTTTACGTGCAAGGATTTTGACAAGGTCGTGTTTTGGCTAAAAAGCGTACCTTCTGGGTTTGCGCTTCCACTTCCCGGTCACCGATCAGTACTGGGATTTCTTCGCACGCTACTCTCAAGGGACAGGTGTGCCAGCTACAAGGAATACTTTTCAGCACTGGGGGTGCACCTGGGAAGACCCTTTCTCAGGTATCAGATCTAAGCACTCATAGAGACAATATTGGCCCCTAAAGCTTTCCAAAGGTGAACCATTTTTAAGTATCAAGAGCCACCACCTGGCCAAATTACTTGCACTGGGGGGAGCAGAAAGACTGTGATTATGGGCGAGCAGTTCCCACCAAAAAGAAAGGCTCTCCACAGACAGGAAAGCAAGAGCGAGTCTTAGACCATGAGAGCAGCCTCTGCCCGCTGGTGCCCTCAGAGAAACGCCCTGCTGTCCCTTCCCTGCCTCTGGGCCCAGCCATGAAGGCACAGGGGTCAGGAAGGACGGGGAAACCCCACATAAGTATGGGAGCTCTAGGGCAAAAGGGACACAGAAGACAAAGCCCACGCAGTGGCTTGGCTCCACACAGCCTGCAAAGCTGCAGACAAGGACAACAGATACTTGTTTCCAGGTCTGGAACCAGACGAGGGGATGCTACTCAGCTGCTTCAGGTAGCCTCGTGTGGTTCCCACCCCCCGCCCCAATGCCGGCCATTGCAGAAGCCCTGTGGCCTTTGTCCTCAAATGGGAAGGGACATCTGGCTTCTGCCTTAGCAGCTAACCCCTACCCCTGGAGATCATCATGTTTAACAAAATAAACCGGGCTCAGAAGGACAGATGCCACAGGCTTTCTCTTATAGGGGAGGAAAAAGGAAAAGAGGGAGAGAGTCCTGTGGGCCTCTAAACGTGTGGCTTCGGGCTGCATCTGCACTTTCCTGCCTGTTTCTTTTAAGGAATCAAAGCATCTTACCCCAGGTGTGGATAGTGGTTGATGCCCATGCCAGTGAGAAGAGATCAAGTCATCTTTGTTTGTATAATTTGAAGGGAGGAAAAGCTCAGTGCAGTGGTGATGCCTGTAATCCCAGCCACTTGGGAGGCTGAGACAGGAGGATCACATGTTTGATGCCAGCCTGGGCAACTTAGCAGAGAGAAAAAGAAAGTAGGGAGGGGGAGGGAAAAGGAAAGAAATGGGAAGGGACAGGGACAGGGACAGGGACAGGGACAAAGACAGAGACAGAGACAGGCATTAAATTAGAGGGAGACTATTAGAGAAGATGAAGGGAACCAGGAAAAATAGGAAGGAAAGAGCAAGAGGGGGTAACAGGAGGCATAAAAGCCCACAGTGTGTTATGTAAGAATATGCCAAAATGAAGCCCATTAATCTCTATAACTAATACACACTAATAAAACAAGAGGTCATTTGATCAGGTGCCCCTCTTTGGTAACATCAAGTCCTCCAACACCTCTAGCAGAGTTGGTTGCTCCAGAATGACGTAGTGCAGTTATGAAGAGATACAAACAATTACCAAAAAATAGGTAGACTGATAAAATTTATATTAACAAATAACTTTAAATAGAGCTGGATTGGGGACTTTTATTATAATGAAGTCCAAACTTTATATATGACTAGTTTTTATCCTTTACAGTCTCAAAGAAAGTAATTCTTTTTCATGGGATTCCTATGTAAATCACTTTTTTCCTTCTTTGCTACTACAGTTCTCTCTGAGACAGTCTCACTAAGTAGCTCAGGCTGACCTTGAACTCACCACAAGCTTCCTGCCTCACTGAGTGCTGGGATTACAACAATGCCCCACCATACCTGGCCAATTTTCTCTTTGAAGCTAAAGTAAAATTAAGTTTTACAGAGCCATTCTGCTGTTAATACATACATCCTACAGTAGGAGGCTTTCTCCTTTATCAAACATGAGCCTTTTATTTAAAGCCCTATTTTCCATTATGTATCTTGGAAAAACCTTGATGCAGAAAAGAGATGACCTCAATTCACTTAGGGAGAAAAGAAATGCACACTAATTATTTCCCTGCCCACTCAGCATAATGTAGTGAGTGGTCACCAGCCCGGGCTGACCCAGTCTCAAGATTATCTATGTCCTCTTCTGGTTTCTTGGCAGGAGCTCCACAACTGTGTTGGTCCATTGTTGCTTCTTTGCCTACTTAGAAAAGGAGAGAGCGAGAAGAGAGGCTGTCCATGGGAGAGTTTCTCACACTTGAATGTGTAGGTGTTACTAATCTGGGTCTGGGTCTCAACAAGTCAAAGAATGAATTTAAGGACAAAAGAGGTAGACAGGGGAATGCTCATTAAGAAGTGAGAAATGGGGCTGGAGCGATAGCTCAGCAGTATAAGCACCTGCCTGGCAAGCACAAGGTCATGAGTTTAATCCCCAGGACAGAGAGAGAGAGAGAGAGAGAGAGAGAGAGAGAGAGAAATAGCTCCTGATAGTCAAGAGGGGACCTGAAAGTCACTTGCCAAGGGACTCTTTGTCTAGGAGTTTTTGCACCAAAAAGTGGCCAGGTCTCAGGCCATTCCAACTCAAACTAAAGTCCACCTAGAAGACTAAAGCTTCTTAAATTAGAAGTAGGCCTATGAGCAGAAGAGGAAGGCAGCAAGCGTGTCGGCAGGTGCCACTTGTCCTCTATCCTATTCACGTGGTTCATGAAGAGAACAAAATGAGAAGGAAGAAAACATTTTCCAAATAGAAGCAGTTTTCTTAGTGGGCATCAATCACTTGCTCCTTACTTCGCTAGTTACAGCTCTAGACTTCATTGTCCACCTGGATTTTGCTGACAAAGACAAGGGAGCTGACAAAGACAATCCTCTAATTGCTCCTAGTCTATTTTAGAAAAATAGAGAAAAGTATCAAATTTTGGCATAGGAAATTTGCATTTTCTTCCTCTCTTTCTTTCTTCCTTTTTTTAATCAGGAGTTGAACTCAGGACCTTGCACTTGCCAAGCAGGCGCTATACCACTGGCCATCTCCACTTTCTTTAAGGGAAGCTTTGTCCACTTTCTTTCCTTTGCAAGGCTCAACTTAAACAAAAGCCTCGCAAAGCTGGGAGAAGCCAGCAGAGGCGGTAAGAGTTGCTGGAATTTCGAGCACTGGGAGAACAATCCTCTCCAGAAACAAGACTTGCCATTAGGTCACAGTGACTAAGAAGCCGGACTACTGGGTTGAAATAGTGGCTGTGCTGTTTTCTAACTAAATGATCTTGGCAACTTGGTTTCTGCTTGAGTTGCCTCATTGTTAATCTTGGTAACAATGATGATGATTAGGTTAGGAAAATAAAAATGGGCTTGTGTATGTAAAGTGCCACTGTACAGTGCTTGGCGTTGGTGACATTGCTATTGCCATCAACACCATGAGCTAAAAGAAATATGATGACTCTTGCTTTTTCTGGGTGTCCTGGGTCATTCCTATAATCCAAACTACCGAGAAGGCTGAGGCAGGATGATCACAAGTTTGAGGCCAGCCTGGACACCTTAGCAAGATTCTGGCTCAGTATTAAAGAAGGAAGAAAAAAAAAATAATAATATAGCTCAGTGGATTAAAGCACCTACAAGCAGAGGCAGGGACCAGAGGATGGATTTCCCGGTCCTGCTGTGCCGGCCCCACCCCCGGGGTGCTCTGAGACAGCGATTGAGACTGGGCGTGGTGGCATGCCTAGAGTCCCAGCTCACTGGGAGGTTGTAAACAGGCGGATCACTAGGAGTCCAATCTAGTAGTGAGACCCTGAACACCCTGTAGACCCTTCCCTAAAATACAAAAAAAAAATTAAGGATATAGCTCAAGGATGGAGCATTTACCTACATTTACAAGAACCTGAGTTCAATCCCCAGCACTGGAAAAAGAAAATCTAAAAAGAAAGATTATATGTATCACCGCCTGCAGCAAGACTGTAAGATGAATATCAAGGCAAAAGGCAAAAGTCTAGTGCAGGCTTTGGCTGGGCTGCGGCAATCAGCCTGAGAGGACGTTAGTTGAGGCTGGTCATAGCACACTGTGGGGGCTGGCTCAAAAGCTGAGATTGATCCTGTTGGCATGGAGATCTGTTTGGGGTTTTTCTGAGACAGAGAAATATATGATCATCGGTCTGCTTTAAAACGCAACCGTGCAGAATTCAAATGAAGGTTGCATGCCACCGACCTCTTCTGAGCTACCAGAACTTCTCGGCCCTTCTACAAAGAATGCCACCGCAGGATTTGCATTTGCAAGCTGTGGTTTTCCTGAAGTAGAGGTCTCTCAAGCTACTGACATTGCCGTCTGCCCTAAGTGGGTGACAGTTGGACAAAACCTGGCAGTTTTGATGTGCATTCCGATAACTTCGGGCCAGCCCCAGGCCTGGGATAATTACACTTCTGACTCAGATCCTTCAGTGGATATTTATACCATCTAAGTCACTTTGGGGATTCACCTTCCAGTCTCCCATCAAGACCAATATCAAAGCAAGAGAGCAAGGTAGCTGGGAACCATGTCATGCATCGCTCTGGATCTGCTAAGCCCTCCAGGTGTAGGGGGATTTCTTGTATTTGAGACATGTCCCTAGTCTACTCCCAGCAATCACTGGGCTTAGTGTCAAGGAGTGTACCGCGAAGCTATGGGGCCTGGCCAGCCATGATGCAGGATTTCCTAACTCACTGTAGCTGTGCATTCTGCTCGAATAATGACTCATGTATTAAAGCCAGAACTTAGTTAGCCAGACTCTGTGTTTCTACTTCCACAGAGACAAAAAATGCTATCACATAAGAGAAATATATATTTTTTTCCACCTGCTGAATGGGAGTTACTTGGGAAGTGGAGTCGCTGTAACTATAAAATGTAAACCTAATTCTTCTTCCCTGTGAGGAGAGTCATCTAACCCTTAAATCCCCCACACCCAAGATAAGTGGTCATAAAAAGTCCATCATCTGATGTGCAGAGAGTCCCACAAATGCTAACCTGGTGCTGCGATGGGCTGGCCCTGTGTTTTACCACCACATGCTCACTGTAACCCACTAACCTCAATCGTTCGGTAATATCAGTAACTTCACTTTGCTAATCTGGCTACCGTGAGAATAAGCAGCTTGTCAAAGCCACAGAGCACCACAGAGCCAGAGCCAGGACTTACACCCAGAATCCGGAGTCTGTGCAGGTGCAGTAAACCGTGGTCACTTCTCTGACTAACTTGAGAACCCAGCAGGGGGAAAAACGTTTGTTTACCACAGGCTTGCATTTGCTGGAAATCAAATGGACAGTGGGGGGCGGGGAGCTCCAGGGTCAGCAAGGTCCTGAGACAGTGGAATTGGAAATAGGGCTGAGGAACAATGAGGATGTAGGAGTCCCTGCGGTAAGAGAGAGGGAGACACTCTAGGCAGAGGAAACAATACCAGTAAGTGCATAAAAGCCAGGGTTAACCTTATCGGCAAGAAGTGGGGAGGTGAAAATAGACCACAGAATGTTAGAGAAGGTTTAAGGGTCTGAATCAGCTGAGGGAGGAAAAGAAGGCGGAAGAGAAACTCCCGAAATACTGATGAACAAGAAAGCTGAGAATTTCCTCACTGCTTAAGACCGTGTCTCATTCATTTTTGTGTTTGTGATTCCTAGCCCTATTTCTGATACACAGCAGGCTCTAAAATAATGTTTTTTGACTGAAGGAGAGCAGAAGTGTCAGAAAGAACCAGAAGTGGGCGAGGAAGTAGACTGCTTAGAAATTACTCAACAAATACCATCAAAGAACTCTGAGGCTTTTCACATGAATGAACATATGAACTTAGATGGAAAAGTCAAGAGAGAAGCTGGTTTGGAGAATCACCAGGGTGGCTGCTTTACAAGGTTCTGGCAGAGATAGAATCAGACAAGGTTAATCCACTGATTTGGGGGCCCCTGTTTAGGGGATCTGATTATATTCATTTGTTCACTAAACATTCTTGGGCATTTTCTATGCTGTTATTTTCTTTCAACAAATATTACATGAATATAACAGAACATTTGTCTGAGAAGCTGCCTAACAGTTGAGGTGAGTATGAAATAGTGATACCAGACAGGAAAGCGTAATATTAATGGGCATTTACACCGGGCATAAGCACCTTATATGTTGACTCATCATAACCATCCTGTAGGTATGTATTTTTATTATCTGTAATACGACAAAAGATAGTGTTGGGAGCCACTGACACTGGAAATTGATGAGAAAAGCATCCTGCCTGGACATTGTCTGTCATTAGTCACTAGGCAAGAGTGACTTGTGTCTCATGATACTCACTCTGCAAGAGTATAAGTAAATGCCCTGGGGCCATGGAGATAGCTCAGCGGTCTAAGCACCTGCCTGGCAAGCACAATGACCTGGGTTTGATCCCCAGTATTGCATACTGTGGTGGTCCCAAAACCCTGGGCATGTGACACAAGCCACTAAAACCTTTTGTGGTAGCACATACCTATAATCCCAGTGCTGGGGAGACTGAGACAGGAGGATCAGTATGAATCCAAGCTGCATAACAAAACCCTATACCAAGTAAATAAATACATAAAAGATTTTTTAAATTAAAAAATAAATAAATTCATACCCTACTGTTGTTCTTTGGGTCTTTTGCTCATCAGGCAAAAAGGTCTCCACCTGACCCAGCTCTTATCTCTTATCTATCTTTTCCTCATTCCTGCTGCCATTTCTCCCTGGATATACTAAGAGACCAACAAGTCTCCACAAGATGGTCCTGAAAAATGCTCATGTCCTAATTCTTAAACTTGTGCCTCCGGTACAGTATATGACAAAGAAGGATTACCCTACAGATGGAATTGAGGCTGGCAATCAACTGACAGAGAGAGAGCGTGTCTTGGATTACCTCAGTGAAGCTAGTGTAATCACAAAGGCCTTTAAACATAGGAGAAGAGAGACAGGGGTCAATCAGTAGATGACAAAGGAAGGAAGATGTGTCAGGGACTAGATAAAGTCATGTTTTTTTGTTTTTTTTTAAGGAAGGAAAGATTTATTTAGCTCACAGTTAGTGGAGGTTTCAGTCCATATTCAGCTGGCTCCAA
>NDGM011029780.1:0-17628 GCA_002564305.1 Octomys mimax
TTTTGCTGAGCTTGTTCCAAGTAGGTGCTTTAGACCACTGAGCCATCTCGCCAGCCCCAACATTTTAATTCTTGATATGCCTCGTGCTACTTCCTCCAACCCATCTCCATGCTATTGTTTCTTCGTCCTTGGATATCCTTTTCCATTTTCTTTACTGAGTTTATTCATGCTCCAAGTGTCCAGGCTGTGTGCATTGCATGACCAGGATCTTCTCCGACCTTCATGATTGCATTCATTCCTCCATAATGCACTCTTGGAAAAAAGTCTATTTCAGAGCCCTTGCTGTCATTCTGCTTTTATTATTTATTTTGTGATTGTTTGATAAATATGGATCTTTGCATGAGTCTGTAGGCTCTGTGAGAGAAAATTTGCTTTCCTGTTTAACTGTCTTCAGCCTGGCATAGTGCCTAGTACAGAGAAGGTATCCATTAGTACTTACTATGGGAGTGAATGAGTGATCTCTTTTATTAAATGGTAAAGTTCTTAGAAATGAAGTGTATGGATATACGGTACACGGAACAAAGTAAAGAAATTGAAGACATTTACCCTAGGACCAAATGAAATTTCTGCCTCCTTTCTAGCTACATGGCTTGGGTTCTACCAGTGGTTACAGCTTCTGGGTAGGAAGAATTGTTAAGTCAAATTTATGGTGCAGAAAATGAACACCTGTCAAGAGCAAATGAATTATTTTGCCTTTGTGTCTGTTTCCTATTTTGACAATGGAAGGGTTGGTCTCTAAGAATGACTCTTGCTTACGATGCCTGAAAGATTTGGACGTGAAAATTCAAGTGGTCTGAGGCTTTCCTTTGTCTCCATTTATTAGGTCAGTTGTGAGATGCTTGTAGTTAGAGACAAAGGTTCAAATTTGACTTTATTTTTTAGTACCAGGAATTGAACTCAGGACCTTGCATGTGCCAGGCAGGCTCTGTGCCACTGATGTATCTCTCCAGCTAAAATCTGACTTCTAATGACAGAATATTTTCAGTATATTAATGAAAACTCATCATGCAATCAGACTCCAAGAAGGGTTTAGAGTTCTTATAACTAACCTCTTTCTTCTTATTATTCAAAACATGCACAGTGGGAGCTATGGGGTCCTGTACATATTATTCTTTATGACTCGGCAACCTTCTATACCAGCTGCCAGAAGTATCGATTTCTGTCAGTGCAAAATAGAGTGAGTCTCTCTCCAGGAATCTCCCTCACCCAGAATTTGGGAAGCTGTCTCGCCATAGCTGCTTCTGTTCCCCGAGAGAAGACTAAACCAATGACTATTAGCTGTGGAGGAACAGAGGCTTACCCTCTGTTATGAGCTGTGTCTAGATGTCCCCCTAAAGCCTCATGAAGTCTTATAGCTTTACCAGAGGTGGCTGGATCTGGTGTGTGATGCTGGCCTTCTGAGGATGTGATCAGCTCACTGACGGTACCTTCCGGTTCCAGCAGCCTGGGTAGAGCATGAAAGGGGCAGACAGACCACGCCAGGGATTGAGCCCAGCCCCTGCGCTCTGCCTAAGCAGGCACTTTGGTCCAATGAGCAGTCTGGACTGCCCGAGAAAACATATTTGAAAGGCAGAAATTTTGTGAATATCTACTTTCTGTAGGAAGAAATGTGGAATAAAGAAGAATAGATGAAGATTGTTGGGCAGTTGGACTAGTTGATCAGGAAGGGCCTCGCAAAGCAGAGAAAGAAAAGGAAATCCACAGCAAGATTTAGAGAAAAGGTATGTGTCTGTCCTATCCAGTAGCCAAAGTGTGCAGATCTTTAAATGGCACGTTAAAGTTATCACAGGCAAAATCCACTACATAGAAGACATTCAAACTGATATCAGCCATCCTTTGTCACCAGATACTCCATTGGTGGCATGTTGGGATCAAGCAGAGAGTAGCTGTTGGACATGCTTTGGATTTCATTTTCCAGGATTCATCTGGCTCCTTTCACTGTCAAAGTTCAACCTAGAAGCAATAGAGACTATGCCGAGTTCCCAGTAGGGTGCTATCAAGTCGTCCCAAGTAACTGACTTACTTTATTTTGCAGGTGAAGTCTACAAATTCTCCAAGAGAAAACAACTTACCATAATATATAGTTTTTTTTTCTTAGAGTTTAGTTTAAATTAAGCTATGTACAGCAACACTGTCCCATTAAACAAGAGCATAGTAAACGATGACAACTATTGATGTTTAGAGGGAGCTCATGATGTTAGTGATATTGTAGTGGAGTTTGTCGCTGCATCCCATGGTTACCAGAAGGTACTTTTGTGGGTTCATAAAGTTGAGTCTTCTCTCTTCCTCTTATTACTGCTGGTTGTGATTGAAGAGACAATTCTGCACCTCTCTGCACATACCCTTTCTGAGGAAGAACATCAATGGATAATTGGAGGGATCACGGCTCAGTATTTAGAGTGCTGGTCTCTGGGGCATGAGCGCCTCCCACTAGGTATGTGATCATAGGTAAGTTACTCAACTGTGCATTAATTTTGTTATCTGCAAAATACTAGTAACACCAAACTCATGATTTTTATGTTTATTAAGTATATATCTGAAGCTAGTCAGAATGGCAAGCAGATCTATCAGTTCCATATAAGTATATCCCACTTAATTAATTTATCCTAGCAGACCTTAAATAAATCCCTCTGTGAACAAAGTGGCACTCTTCCTTTCTGTCACCTGTGGAGAGAGTGTCCTCATCTACAACTGCTCCACTTCACACGTGTACGCCACATGCCCATGTGTTCTTTAAAGTTAGCTAGGTAAGTTACTCTGACATTGAGTTTTTGTATCATTGGGCCTCTGACACAGGTTACCATCCTGAAGTTTCAATTAGAGGTGAGGAAGAAGACAGAATTTTGGGGCTTGAGCTTCATCCGTGTAGTTATGGGAAATTTACCTAGCTGACAAAGAAGGCTGTTTCCACCTTTATGGAATTCTTCTATGTCCATAAAGGGCTATGGGGGAGAAATGAGGCTGAGATGCACGAACTTCGAAAATTCTTTGTTTCTCTAACCAACTTCAAACTGTTTCACTGGAACAGCCCTCAGCCCTCCTGAGCAGGTGAGGTCAAGCTCCGGAGCAAGGCTCGGGTCACAGCAGAAGCAGTCTACAAACTCACCAATATGTTGCCATTATTAACAACCATTCGTAATTTTTCTAATTTGAAACTTTCTTTCATGACCTTCAAGGTTTATCTGTCTTACTTTAGTAGAGTTTGCACTAAGATTTACCTCCAAGTTTTCTCCATATATTTTCTAATTTCATAAGTCAGATATCTTTACATAGAAAACTGCATGCAATCATTATAATAGTAAGGGAACTACCATTATAGGTAACTGATAGTCTAAAAATAGTGATGTAACAAGACGGTAATCAAAACAAAGCAGACCTCCTGCCTGCCAGCTAGTGCAGCCCA
Source organism: Octomys mimax (assembly GCA_002564305.1). Classification (NCBI taxonomy): domain Eukaryota; kingdom Metazoa; phylum Chordata; class Mammalia; order Rodentia; family Octodontidae; genus Octomys; species Octomys mimax. Next base: position 3,404 of record NDGM011029780.1, read on the forward strand.
AGGTGTGCTGTCCCTTTGGTGCAAAGGGAACGTGGCCAGCATCAGTCAAGACACAGCAGCACTGAAGGAAGAGGGTCTCCTTGATGTGACCTTAAGAAGCAGAGTAAAGAGCAAAATCATTTTGTTAGTGTGAGACTTTGTAGTACTTTTTGCTTTTTATTTCTACAAATATCTTCTAGACATCTCATTTTTGGAGAATACCGGGAGGAGGTGAAAAAACATAAACAGAAACTCTGAGAGATACTGGATTTGAATCTCTGCCACTCCCTGAGAAGTGTTACTTTACAAATCATTTTCTGCCCTAAGCCTGTAGATGTTTAAGACCTCCACACTAGCACCTCAGAAATAAGCACATTTGTCTCAGCCATTGCTTCCTCCTTGCTGAGACAAAACACCTGACATAAAAACTGAACAAAGAAAGGCTTATTTAGCTCACAGTCAGTGGAGATTGCAGCCCACACTCAGCCGGCTCCAACGCAGGGAGGCACATGGCAAAGAGCAGCCATTCATGGCAGTGGCAAGGAGCAGGAGAAGCGGCAGCGGCTCAGGCAGTTAGCTACCTCTCTCCCCTCCTCACACTGTGGTGCCGAGTGTCTGCCCAGAGCACTCACATCCATAATCCCCACACTGGATCAAGAATCAACCACAAACTCCAGAAGTGGCCCAGTGACTACACGAGGCTTTGGTGGGACAACTAACCACAGCCCACAACATCAACGAACGTATGTTTATAGAGGCCAGCACACACAGCACTTTACACAATGACGAATAAAAAATGTTAAACTAAAAAGACATTCCCTGTGTCCAGCCCTAAAATTTCAGAAGCTTTGCATATAGAATGGACTTGCTGACTTTATTATAAACCGTAACGTATACTCTAGAGGCACCTCCACTCTCGCCACCCATGAAGCCCACTTGCATGCATGTATGTGTGTGTGCCTGTATGTGTATGTGCATGTATACACAACGTGTGCATATGTCATGTTGGAGACTGAACCAAGAGCTTATAATTGAGCTACATTCCTGGATCTTTTTATTTATTTTATTTTTCATATGGGGTCTTACTAGTTTGCCCAGGTCAGGTCACACTTACAATCCCCATTCCTCAGCCTCCTGAGCTCCTGAGAAGCATCCGGTGTGCCTCGGTCCTATTGATATTTCTTAATTGAAAGAAAACTTGCACTGAGATCCTAATATGAAGAAGATACTTGGTGGAATTTGAGCTGTGAAAGGATGATATGACACACGGCCACATGAAGTCTAGTGGGAAAGGCAGAAAGAGAAAGCCAACACTGTATCGTTCACCTCAAGTTTGCACATTTTTTTCACTGTCACATTTTTGTGAAATGTGTCTTACATTTGATGTCATTTCACATATTAGAAAGATGGGACATACTGTTTTGGAAAGAAGCCTAACTGCTCTGAGGTAGGCAGGAGGGACAGCACATTGTGGAAGTCCTCTGAAAGAGAAGGTGTTTAGAGATCTCAAGGGCCGGTGAGTGGACCAAGGCGAAAGGAACGCGGGTGAGAGGCAAGCAGCATGTGTGGAGACACATTAGCTGAACGACACGTCCAGGACCCATTAATCATTCGGGAAGCAGTGATGTGAGGGGAGACACGGTGGCAGCCTGCCCAGGAGTCTGGCCATGGAAAGCCACATTAAGTAGTCTGAATGTCTTTTGAAGAACAATAAGAAATCCTTTAAGCATTTGTCTGGCATTCACAAAATGGATAGATTTCACTGCATCTTTGTCGTGGAAGTCAGAGGTACTGACAATGAGGATCAGAGTGAGGAGCATTCAGTGAACACTAAGTGAAAACCACTGTCTGCACTGAAGTAACTGAAGCACCATCCCAGAGGGGAGACCTCCTCGGTGTCATCCACATGATCGGAACAGGAGTGGGTGAGCTCCGGGCTTGAGCCTGCTGTGCTGGGTACCTGGGTGCTTTGCCTGAGCTCACCCTGACCCAACAAAGTTTGTATTTTCATTACCATTTCCGGCAAGCTTGTGCTCTTGGCATTTTCTCCAAGGTTAGTTGGTTTTGAATGTGTGAAAGCCTCCTTATATATGAATGTCTGAAAATCTCTTTCTTCACAAACACACACTGAACAAGCAGAATCTGTTCTCAATAGGAAACAACCATGCCACTGGGCTTGGCAGACGATGTTGGAAAGCAAGCGGTGACAGCTCTGCCTGCCCACCACACTGCCTCTTCCAGCTTCCTGTTCACAGTCCCTTTGGTTCCCTCTCCTTCACAAACCAGCAGAAAATTCTGGGTATTAGCATTCATGATTCCAATTGTCTCAAATTAAACTTCCCCAGGCACTGAGTTACCTCAGCAAGCGTTTCTTAGGGTTGTGCCCCTGTGTAATTGATGAGATTTCAAATAGGATTCCCTAAAGATAGGTATTGCTCCTTCATCTCTTCAAAAATAAAGTATCTGAAAAGTTACAACTCTGCCTACCACAGAGAGGGCCACTTTGGTTTCCTAAAAGTGGTGAGTGGGAACAGCATGCTGCTAACAAAGCAGAAGAGAAAAGACCTAGAAAGGAATAATTTCCAACATGCCTATAAAAGCTTCATCGTACTTCCTCGTGTGTTTAGGATGGGAAAGAAGGACATGGCTGAGCAGCACGGCTGTGCTGGCTGGGGCCACACGCCTGGGAAAATCCCGAAGTAGAGCCTGTAGCAAGGCTGAGAGGCAGTGGAGCCATGGGAGAAGCAGACTGCTGCCCCTCTCCACTCGTGCTATCTTAGACAAATCTACTAGATTCATCGGAGCTCAGTTTTGCCACCCTCAGTGTATAAGCAGAGAGAAAAATAGAAAGTACAATGTGTTATTCAAGAGCATTTGAGACAAAATTGAAAAATTCAGTCTCTGGTTTTGATTTGTATTACATATTTTAAATCATTGGATCCCATTATTACAGCAGGCAGGTCCATTGGAAGATAGAGAAAAAGAGGGAAAGAGAGGGAGAGGCAAAGGAAAGGAAGGAGGGAGGGAGGGAGAGAAAATAGAGAGGTGATGGTACCCAATTAATTGATTAATTCCAGGTAGAAGGAACTTGACATGACAAGTATGTGAAAAGAGAAAAGTTCACATGTTTGAAGATTTGGAAAGTTTTGTGTGGTAGGAACATTGATGAATTAGGTTAAAATAGTAAAGCAAAGTTCTAACCAGAAACATTTAGCATTAAATGCCTTATAAACCAGTGCATTTGTCTGATTTTCTGGAGGGGGAAGATAGAACACTATAATGAGCATAATTAGGGAAATTTGAGCAATACAAATAAAGGACTATTTATAAAAATATAGGTTGTGTATTGAAATTGTTAGGAGTAGTGTAGTGCCCACATCTATGAAAATTGGGATCTAGTTGCCAGACCTAAACCAAAGATGGAGGGGAGGGAGTGGGCGTTTTTCTGGTCAGGGTAGACCAGGCTGACGGAAAGGCTACTACCAGGAGACCTTAGAGAAGGAAGGAAGCCACTCCACAGTGACCCCCAGCAGGGCCAGCTACACGCTAGCCTCTTCCTCTTCTCTTCTTGCAAGCTCTTGCTAGTGCTTCCCTCTGGCTGAACCCAACTGCAGCCATAAGCAGAAGGGTATCTTGGCTTAGTGATCTGCATGTGCCCGATGCCCAGGAACTAGATGGGCAGAAAGGAGAGGAGGGCGGCTCTGGTGTGGCCGTGGGAGGCATCCCCTGCGGGCCGGGCACCTTTATGCAACGCCGAAGGAGGCTTCGAGGCTTAGGCTCCTCCTTCCAGTGCCAACGGCTGCATGCCGACCGACATTCCCCCCGTCTACAGACTTGGGACTCTGTCTACTTGGGCTCATGGTCTAGGCCTACTGTTCATTAGGTGGCCTTTGGCAAGTTGCCTACTTTCCCTGTCGCTTGGTTTCCTCACCTATAAAATAAGAAAAATAACAACAATTTTCTCTTCGGACAACAAAAGTATTAAATTCAATAACACACTGAAAAAATTTAGAACCATCTTCTAAACATGTACTGTTTCTAATGCCTTATCAATTATTACCATACTCTTTAAAATAAATTTTTAAAGAAGGAAAAAAGGTAAGGTTTCTTGGAAGCAAGCAGTTATACTCAATTATTTATCCAAATCTTGCAGGACCATATCTGTTAATCTGAGTGACAGATTTGATGATAAAAATAGATAATATAACAACCATTGTTAATCAGCTATTCTTGTTCTGAAAATCTGTAACATATGTATTGTTGTATGTTACTCTGTTTCTGTCTTTGTTTCTGCTGTTTGTTTACTCTTCAAAGTACAATAAAATAAAATAATTACAAAAAGAACCCTCATTGACAAATAGGAGAAACTAAAAAAATGCTTACTCTCAGTTTGATATTGTTAACATTTTCAAATAATAAGGAACTGAAGTTTAGAGACTTTTCAGAAATTCTCCAGCTAAATGTTGCAACTAGAAGACTGTAGTTCCAATAGTGGCAATCTGCACCTCCTCGGACAGCCTTCCAAGGGAAGGGCTGGGCCTTATTCATTAAGCATCTCCAAGCCCATCGGGGCACACACGTTTGGCTCAATTTTGATGAACGAGTGTGTAAAATGCAGTGACAGATGGTACAGGTGCAATTACTGCAGCGCCGTGAAGAGCCCCCTGCAAGCCTGGAATCCTACTCTCTGTCTCACACAGGTGATTCTATGAATAATAAAATGGAACTTGGCTCGGTTAGTAAGGTCCTGAGATCCAGAAGCTGGCTGCAAACAGCTGATGTCGTATGACTGCTTTCAGGGCCGGTGGTTTGGTTTGAGTACTTGAACCACTGTTTCTAATGCTCTTTCCCCACTAATTCCATGTACGTATTGGAGGTAGACTTGTTGTTCTTTTGCCTCTAGTAGCTTCTTCCAGCCAACATTCTTTTAACTCTAGAGTTTTGTCAATGTTTCTTAGAGAAAGAAATATTCTGTTAATGTTTCTTAGAGAAAGAGGGCTCAGGGAGATAGCTCAGCAGATAAAGTGCTTGCCTGGCAAGTGCAAGGTCCTGAGTTGGATCCCTCATACCACACACACACACACACACACACACACACACACACACAATGTATAATGAAAACCTGGGGTATCTCTGCACAAATTGATTGTAGAAATTTGTTTTTACAGTTTAGCTTCCATGGAAGTAAGGTAAGATTCTTACATTACAGCAGAGGTCACTTAACTGTCTTAGGAAGGTAACACAACAGCCCTTCTGTGTACACACATTGGGTAGCTTGGATAATTGCACTCCTGATTCTGCTGGTCTGTTGAAAGAAACTGGTAATGCTCAAATTATTTTTTATCTCTTCTTTTAAATTTTGTGACCCATTTTGCATGCTTGTATCTGGTAATTTGAACAACTAATTTGAGAACAACAATATACAATATAGCAACCATTATTAAATTCGGTTCTGTATTGTTCCTGTTTTTCTTTTACTATTTTTATTCTCTTTAAAAATAAATGAAAAATAAATTTAAAAAATTGTCTTCTTTCCATTCCTATCTCAATGATGACAAGTCTTAGGAGATGATGGCAAATGGGGGATGTTTTTAAAAGTTAAATTCCAGAAAGCACAAAGTCAGATTGTAACTCTTACCCATTTTGAAAATTTAGTCAAAACGGAAAATATTTTCTCAGCATTTATTAAGAACCAAATTCTTTATTTATTACCCTTTTTTTAAACAAACATTACTTGAGAGACAGTACAAGTTCTTTATTTAAAGACTTTCTAAATAAATATTAATAAAAACACTCTCTTTTCTTCAGTAGTCTATGGCTTACTAGAATGGAGTACAGCATCTGAGTAAGAGTTTTAGGAAAACGATCATCTTTCTTTATTCTTTATTTGTGTTGTGTAATATAGGGATGGTAATTATCTATGTTGATTGCTAAACAGACTAAACAGGTTGATAATTACAATGCACAATATATATCACTTAATCAGTGCTAAACTAATGATGGTTATTTTTATTATTAGGAAGGGCATTGACACACTCCTATCTGTGACACATGCTATTTAGTGACAAAGTTAAAGTAAGTTTTGGAGAATCTTTACTATCTCCCTTAACCCTTGTAGACAGCAAATACTTAGTTGTATACCCAAAGGATAGGGGGTTAGAGATAAGATAAAGAGCATTTCATGGACAGGAGAAAAGTCTTTGTCCAGTAGAAAGTGCGCACCTTCCTGCTCATTCCTACAGGCCCCCTGACTTAGCTCAGAAGTGCTATGACAAAAGATCATTTGGGAATAAAAATTTTTACAGAAATCCCTATAGTGTTTCTTTTCCCATCTCATTAGAAGGTATGGGTGAGTGAGTGTGGCCAAGGGAATGGAGTTGGCATCCCCAGGTAGGGCGCATCACCTCCACGTCTGAGATGAGAGTTATTTCAGGAAGAAAGCAGTGGGGAACGAATGACTATTGATAATGCAACAAATCATACTTGCTGCATGTAGAACCTAAATTTGGTATTCTCTGTAAAGAAAGTACTCCAGGAATTAACCCCTGTATCTGCCTTATGTTTGCCATGATGGCGTTTCTATCCTGTTACATTGCTGGATAAACTGTGGGCTGTTAAAAAAAAAAAAAAGGAGCATTTTAGGAGACTTGCTTTCACTTTGGGAGCCAAGTAATTAACACGCTACATACAGGAGAAAAAGCCCCTCAAATGTTCGGCAGTTCTCACTGAACTTTAATAGAAGAGTACTTTTTTAAATCCTCTCTGTTGAATAGAGAATGTTTTTCAAAGACAATGCAGCAACAAGATTGACACTCTGTGGAATTTTAAGATTTATGAATGTTATGGGCTATAATTAACTTTTCAAAAATTTTTTAGATGTCAAATAGGTAGATTCCTTTGTGCAAAGAACTTGGATTTTAACTTTCATCTCCTTTAATCAAGATTTGCAATTTTCTATGTGCTTAAGGGCTTTGTTTTGGAATTTCAGTTAACTAGTGACAGAGTAGCATAAAGAATAAATTTTGAGAAACTTAGAAAGTAAAGAAAGATGAATCACAGGAGGATGTGAAAGTCTTTCTGACAGAGTTTGTGTGGTGAGCACCATTAAATTAGTGAAGAGTGGGAAGGAAAGAGAGAAAGGTATTTCAGGTACAGTAAGAAAAGTCAGAAATATATGGAAGCAGGGACTGGAGTGTTTATGGCAAGCAGTCCAGTTGCAAAGTACTGTATCAAAACGCCTGCATTTGAGAGCTCTATGTTCATCCAGGGTAAAAGGTATTAAGGAAGCAGTGCTCCGAGAAATATTGGAAAACTTCTAGTACATTCAGCAAGAGTTCCATCAGTATCCCCAGGTAGCATTAAAGATCTGGCCAGTTTCATAAATCCTGTGTTTCCTTTTTGAAATGCACCTCCAGTTGGATTTCTACTTGGATGGTTATGAATTTGTCTCTGCTCCTAGCAGGCATATCCAGCCTATTCATGAAGCTCTGACATGAGCTTGTGGAATGGAACTTCTCAGAAGTCAGAACAACTCAGCACTCATTTCCTATGATACATACTGGCTTTATCTATTCTAGATCCGGATCCAGAGCTGTGTGGTGCAGACTGCTTGTTCCTGCCATCAGCCAGTGAAGATGAAAACTGGTAAACAGAACTTCAAATTCCACTCACTTCTATAGAGTGTGAAAAGGGTTGAAACAAAGACCAAACATTTATTTTAGATCTCAGTCTCCACTTGATACTTTTTCAGATTTAGTAGTTTTTAAAAAGACTCAGGTAAAAGATTTCCTCAGTGGTGTATTTAGGTATCGCTTGAAGAGAATCAAAGGTGGAAAAGGGAACTAACATTTATTGAATGCTTCTAAATACACGAGGCCTTTATGTATACTTCAGCTTCAAAACAATCCTCTGAAATAGGCGTAATTATTCCTTAGAGAATGAAAGTATCAAAGGGGGCATGTCAGGTCTCTGTTTTGTTCCATAAATGCCTAAAATAGTACCCATCACTGAAAGCTCGATATGTATTTTTGAGGACTTAAGGACTTGAGTCTTTAGTTGATTTTAAGAGTAGTAGAGTGTGCATAAGAAAATTTTCTGGGGACTGAAAAGACACTATGAAATCCTCAGGGTGTACATAAAAAGTGATAGAAGTTGGATTTGAGTGCAAGTTTAGGTTTATCTGTCAGCAAGCTATGAATTTTCAAGTATATCATAATACCTGTCCATGTAACAGTTCACAAAAGAATAAAAATCTATAATGTTCTCAGTAAGGTTGATGTTTATTGAATGAGAAATAGAATTTATTCCAGAAGCACATGGAGTTCTTGACCCTGTTGGATTATATTCATAAATCAAATCCTCCCCTGATCAGAAGAACGGAAACAGATTTCCCATGTATCTCTGTCACTTGGTGTAGGTCCCTTTTGGAACAAGCGTGAGGAGCAAAACCACTGGTAAGTGCTGCCAAAGGCCACACTGTGACTTCTTGATCATTTTGACAGGTATTTAATGAATGCCACCTCCTTTGTCTTCTTTGCATTTGAAGTATTAAGATTTAGGGATATCATGGGAAAAAAAAGAAGAAATTATTCCTGACAGAATTAGTTTGCAGTTATATTTTTGGTTGGAAACAATAATCAAACCAGTGATTTCTGAACCTGGTTGTGTATGAGAATAATCAATGTTGTTTGCTAAAATTACAGAATGAGACTATCTGGGGTTCATTCTGAGAGTTTCCACTTCTGTCAAGACCAGCCAGAGCATCCTGATGCAAGGTGTAATTTGAAACACTGATTTGGTGTCATGTTAGAACTCTTTCCTGCTTTTGAACGCTATGACTTCCGATCACTAAAACTTTCTCACAACTATAAGGCCAACAAAAGAAGCACTGCTTCTGAAGACATGAGAGACCGGGCAGTGAGGAGAGTTTGGTCTGGAAGATTGTGGGCCTTTCAAGCTATTACCAGCGTGAATCCTGGGGTCTCAGGCCAAATAAACTGTTAGGCTGTTTAATGAGAAATAACGAAAGTCTTGGGCCAGTGGGATAGCGCAACATATTAAGAGCATGCTTTGGCAAGCACAGGGACCAGGATTCAATCCCCAGTCCCCCACGCCATGCCAGTCCTGCCTCAGGGATACACTGAGCCAATGACCGGGTCCAGGCATGGTGGCACATGCCTGTAATCCCAGTGCTGAGGATGCTGAAAACAGGAGGATCACTACAAGCCTGAGCTGCATAGTGAGACCCTGTACCAAATACACACACACACACACACACACACACACGAAAGTCAGTCTTGTTGGAATGCTGGTGAACTGCATAAACGAATGGCTGGCACAGTTTACACAGGGGTATTTAGCAATGCTCTGCACCCAGTGATCCCTGGTGAGTGTTTGTTTAAAACATAATTATTAGGATACTTGGTGAGAGATGTAGGTCATCAGGCTGAGGGCTGAAACAGGAATATACTATATTTCACTAGGACTAAGCAATGCTACTTGGTTTGGCCTGATAATGCTTTAAAATGGCTCCAATAGGAAAAACAAAGCCACAATCCCTAGACATTCTATGCGATGGGAAGGCGAATTTTCCTGACTGCTCACCACCTTGGCAGTGCTACTCAGCTGCTTAAGAAACAAACACAATAAAGGGAAGTAGGAGAAGGCTAGTGTTTCTGTTGCATCTAGTATGCCAAGTGCTGTAAAGTGGCTTGCAAGTGTCACTGATGCTCAGATGTTTCCACTGTGATCAAGGCTGTCTGTCAACTTGGTAATTTGATTAATAAAGTAAGTCCCTGACTGTGCTGGGTGAGCACTGGGTGAGCATAGCCCTCGACATTCCGTCTGGTTCCTGGCCTCTTCTCCTCAGATTCTTTCCATGTGCTCTCCTTCCTGGCCACAGGACATAAGCAGTTTTCTTCTGTTACACTCTTTCACACTGATTTTTTGCCTTAAATCCAGCTGACTAGAGACTGTAAGTAAAAGTCAAAATATTCTTCCTTTTTAAGTTTATTTGTCAGTATTTTGTACACTGAGGTGGGAACTAAGATTTGTTATCCTTATATGAGAGTTGAAGCATAACCTTTAGGTTGAGTTAAAAACTTTTAATTGCCACTCTAGGGAAAATCACAGTGATGAGTTTTTACTCTGTTACGTCTTAGCAGTCACATATCCATCCTTTTATGAAGGTCCAGGAAGCTACACACCATGGGGCACACCTGTAATCCAAGCACTCAGGAGGCTGAAACAGGAAGACTGCCATGAGTTCAAAGCCAGCCTGGCCATCATGTTGAGACTTCAAAGAAGCCAAAAAAAAAAAAAAAAAAATAGAAAAACCTTCTGGATAGCACAGTTTAAAGCATAGCTTGCTTTGCATTTTGGTTCCAGTTTGGTTATCATACAGCAATTTAGAGAAATCATGAAAATTAAGGTTAAATTGACAACCTCTTGGATTCTTATAGAGACTGCTGAAATCAGTGTGGAGACTCTTCAAGAAACTAGGCGTAGAGGTCCCGTTCCACCCAGCTCTTATACTTCTGGGTATTTTCCCAAAAGAGCTGAAAACATGATGCCACACCAATGCATGTGCACCCATGTTTATAGCTGCACAACTTGTCATAGCTAAATCATGGCAACAACCCAAAAGCCCATCCACTGAGGAATGCCTAAACATGGCGTCGTATAGGGAAGGGTAAGCTCGGGGCTTTTATGGGCAAGTGGGTGCAACTGGAGAGCAAACTCATAGGTGAAATAAATCAGACTCAAATGCAAGCATCATATTGTCTCCCTAGAGTGAGAAACTGAAAGAGTAAATAAGGTCTAAAATGTACAGTAGATATTGCTAAATGGGAAGAAATTGTTCAAAAAAGAAAAAAGAAACAAGGGTGCATGAAAGGACAGTAGGGAAAAGGGAAAAGTGCAACTCCGTTATGCTACTGGTTTCTCTTAGTTCATTAAAAACGAAGGTTTGTGATAATATTGATTAGAGAAATTTTCATGCCCATGTCTTACACCCTGAGCAACTACTTTAAAGATAACAATACATAATGTATTAGCTATTGCTATTCTCCTATTATTTTGCTATAAAATTTTATTTTACTTTATCCCATCAAATAAAAAAAGAAAAAGAAAAATAGTAAAACACCATGTGTGTCTGTGCCTTCCTAGTAAAGCTACAGGGTGAAACACTTCCCTTTCTTTAGGAGCAGGAAATTCATAAACTAGCTTTCCGTAGACCATGATAGTTTAGCAAGTGTTAGTTTTCTTCATAATAGTAAACAAATACAATAGCTTTGGAAGATCATACACAAGAAAACTATCTCTTGTCCTTGGGTAGAATATATTTGCTTTATAAACAAAGATAGCTCAGGAGAATTTTTCTTTTTTCTTTTTCTTTCTTTCTTTTTTTTTTTTTTTTTTTTTTTTGTATTTTAGGGAAAAGTCTACAGGGTGTTCAGGGTCTCACTACTAGATCATATTCGTAGTGATCTGCCTGTTTACAGCCTGCTAAGAGCTGGGATTACAGGTGTGTGCCAGCATGCCCAGTCTCAATTGCCATCTCAGTGGGGCCCGGGGGCGGGGCCAGCATGGTAGGCCTGGGGATTGAACCCCTGGTCCCTGTGTCTACTTGCAGGTGCTTTAATCTGCTGAGCTATTTGGCCAGCCCTAAGGTTTTATTTTTATTTTTTATTTATCTATTTCTTTATTCTTTCTGTATTTCAAGGAAAGGTCTACAGGGTTTTTGGGCTCTTAGTACTAGATCGAACTCATAGTGATCTGCCTGTTTACAGCCTCCCAAGAGCTAGGACAACTGTTGATATTTTGTTTGTATGATAGTTTTATTCATTAACATTAATGAGTATGGTGGCTACTATCTTTTTATTGCCTCACCATTTCCCACAGGCACAATATCTTGAAATGCTTTCCACATGATATTCAATCTTTACAACAATCTAGATGTTCTTTTGGATCTTCAGTAGAGAAAAAGCTTTTTTTTTTGGTACCAAGAAGCAAATTTAGGACCTCACAGGCACGTACTGTGCTGCTGAGCTCCATCCCTGGCAAGAAGATGATTTTTTTATAGACAATTGTTTAAACATGTAGCTCATGACTGGTGCAGTAACCTGGGCCTAATCTATCTCTCTCCTATCTTTTAAACACTGACCTAGAGTAGTGCTGAGTAGATAAAATAGTTTTTTCCATATGCCATGACATCTGGGCTAGGGAGATGGCTCAGCAGCATAAGCATCTGCCTGGCAAATGCAAGGTCCTGAGTTTGATGCCTGGTACTACCGGGGGCAGGGAGGGATATGCCATGATATCATTATTTATTTTTTAAATTCTTATGTTATTTGCAAACTCTGCATTATTTTTTTAATGTACTTAGTACAGAGTCTCACTACACAGATTGGACTTACAGCGATCTTTCCTGTTTTACAGTCTCCCAACCACTGGAATTACAGGTATGAACCACCATGCCCAGTCTCAATTGCTTCCTCAGTGCACCCAGCGGTGGGGCGGGCATGGCAGGCTGGGGAGCCAACCCTCAGCCCCTGCATATGCCTAAGCAGCCACTTTAATCCACTGAGCTATCTGGCTGGCCCATGAAATCATTATTTAGACAATATTATGTTTTTGTAGAATAAGGGTATAGGAAATATTTCCCTGTATAGTAATAAGTCTGATACATACAAAGTAAATGTATTTTTTTTTTGTATTTAGTACAGTGTCTACAGGGTCTCACTATGTAGACTGAACTCATATTGATCTGCCTGTGTTCAGCTTCCCAAGAGCTGGGATTACATGCACACGCCACCGCACACAGTCACAATCGCCATCTCAGTGTGCCCCAATGGTGGGGCTGGCAGGGCAAAAGTAAATGTATGTACTTAAGAAAACCTGGAAGAAGTTATATCAAATGTTAGCATTTTTTTCTGGATTGTTGAATTAGATACGTATTCTTGTGTTCTGTTGTACAGTTTTCTGTTTCCTATATTTTCCACGTGAAATATTTATTACTAAAGGGATAATTATAAACTATTGAGAGTCTTTCCATGTATTAAATTACGAGGAAATACAAAATATTGAGAGGCATTTATTTAGCCAACAGAGCCATGAACATGCAGTAACAGTTTTTTACTTATAGTTGTTAAGAGATCATACTGTGTCACCTCTATTCAGCTGTCCTATACAGTGTTCACAATACTATAAACCTGGACACACACTGCTTGCAGCACAAAGCCATGAACACTCTCCTTTTAGCTATTCTTCTTTGTGTTTTCAGGGGAACACAGTGCTTGGATTCAGGATTTAGAGCCAAAGGAGCTGAAGATTCGCGCCGACTTTTCACATTTTCTCTGCACTTTCTGCTTGAAGGGTTTGAAGTGGAAATGTATTCATACACAACTGACATGATTTGAATAGAGAAGGAAGAGATGTTTTGTGAAATTTTTCTCTGAAGCAAAGGAAAAGGTTAGCTATCATTATTAGCTATTACTGTCTTTTAATCCTTTGCTCAAATATCACCACTTTCCAAAGCTTCCTTGGCTCCGTTCACTTCTCTATTTTTCCAGTTTTACCTTGCATTTTATGCCTCTATAGCTACCTGCATTTGCACTGTGATCCTTTATTTCTGGCTGCTTTCCCTACTGTGATATAAGCAGAGGCACAAGGCTCTCTTCTTTCTATTTCAAAGGCGCAGCCTGTCGCAGACACTGAGTAAAAACTAAACAGGAATGCTGAGCTGTTTCTCCGAGTCTGAGGTGACACTGATTGAAAGGCATCACTCTCCTTCCCCTTATTCTAGCCGACCCTCACTGGCCCTTTTCAGTGAGCCATCGCTGGCCAATCTCTGCAATCGTTTCTTTCGGTTTTCTTTTCTTTTCTTTTTTGTATTTAGCACAGGGTGTACAGCGTGTACAGGGTCTCACTGTGTAGGTCGGACTCATAGAGATCCTCCTTGAGATAGCCTCTCAAGTCCTGAGATTACAGGCACGCACCACCACGCCCGGTATCAACCGCCTTCTTGCATACCCTGGAGGTGGGGACGCCAGGGGAGTCCTGGGGATCGAGCCCAGGCCGCTACCTCTGCCCAAGCAGGCGCTTTATTTATTTATTTATTTTGCCTCCTTTCTTTTTTTAATTTAATTTAATTTTTTCCATAATTTTATTGAGCAACGAATAGCAATTTTATTGAGACAGTTTCAAACCAAATTGGTAGGACAGTTTCAATAATTAACACATTGCAT
>NDGM011029790.1:0-12748 GCA_002564305.1 Octomys mimax
TGTGCCTGTCTTGGGTCTGGCTGATGTGCTCAGCTTCTTCCCACTGCTGCCCTTGATGGTGACTCTGTTGTGCCCCGGAGCTGGGGTGGGGCTGGGGCTGGGGTACCTGGAACTCGGAAGAAAATCCTACTCGGTGGGCGGGGTTGGGGAGGAGCAGCGGAGTGGTGGGGGGCGTCCGAAGGGCGTGGGAGAGGGTCTGGCCCACGCTACGCCTTGGCTGGGAGTGATCCCGCCGGCGCAGGCTAGCAGGAAGCTCTCTGCACACTCACCAGAGCTGAGGTGGGGGTGGGTCTGAGGTACCTGGAACTCGGAAGAAAATCCTACTTGGCGAGCGGGGTCAGGGAGGAGCGGTGGAGTGGTGCGGGGCGTCCAAAGGGGGTGGGAGAGGGTCAGGCCCACGCTACGCCTTGGCTGGGAGCGGTACCGCCGGCGCAGGCTAGCAGGAAGCTCTCTGCACACTCACAGGAGCTGGGGTGGGGGTGGGTCTCTTAAAAGTTTTGATATAATTTAAAATAAAATTGCTCTGGCTCTAGATGGTCCTTCCTTCAATAGAAACTTTTATGAAGACATTCTTTTTATAATTTCTGAAACTATCTATTTTAATAATGCTTTCATCATTTGTAAACCATTTAAATTTTAACTTATTATTGTTTCCTGAAATGTCTTTAGATTTGTTCATTTCTACATAAAATTTTCTATTTTGTAGATTAACATTTATTCAATCTTCTGTATCCTATCCAACAACTTTCTATTGATCCCTTAGATAAGGTGATATTGTGCCTTTTTCCAAAAAAAAACTACTATTCACATTCATCACTTTACAAATATTATTTCTAACATATTTATATATACTTCATTACTTCTTTCTCTCTATTCTTGTACTTACCTTTTTTCTAAGCTTTTAATTAGGGCTTTTCTTAATTTATATTAATTTATTTAATACAAAAAAATTTTCCTTGAATGTGGCCTGTTTCTTTTCTTTCCCTATGAACTTCTATTTCTTGGTGTTTTTCTCTAGTTTTTAGAAAAGACTTTTAATATACATCTCATGAAACAACAAATGAGAAGTCACTTGATAGGATAAACACATTTACTCTCACATTTGCTTGATATTTTAGCTGGATGTAGACTTTTAACATGAAAATAATTGTCATTAGGGTGTTGAGGAGAGGGTTCTTCCAGCTCTCACTCCCTGACACGCCCGCCACATCCATAACACAGCCTCATAGGCCAAATTTCCAGCAATTCCTTTGTAGATATAGAAATAAAGATAGAGATAGATTTTTTTTCTTTTAGAAGGGAAAATTTTTGAGAGATATAACTCTAAGTTCTTTACCTTCTGCTAACTCTATGTTGTGGTTCTAAAACACACACTTTATGAACTCTTGCAAATTGTCCTTTCCAAGTTTTGTGACCAGTTTTTCATAATCATACCCCATGGTTTCCTATGCACCACACTTTCAAATGTCATCTATACCTGGAGGAAACTGGCAACAGACAGAAGTTTACACTCCCCTGAGTTTCATGTGTTAAAATATAAGGTGTCCCCTCTCAGACGGGAAACTGGTCCTAAACGGACACAGCATGAGCAGGCTGCTTGGTGTAGGATGGCCCAGCTGCCAGAACTAAAATAAACCCTGCTCTCTCTTGTTTATTAGCTCTACAGAATATGGTGTTTTGTTATAGCAGCCTGAAAGGGCCAGTACAATCTATCCCAGGGGTTCTTTCTCTGAACTCAGTACTCTTATTTCTATAACATTTGAAATAAAAACAGTGAGAGTCAGAGTTATAGCTCAGTGGCTTAAGTGCCTGCCTGGCAAGTGCAAGGTCCTGAGTTTGATCCCAGGTACCACAAACAAACAAATAAATAAAATAAAATAAAATAAAACAAAAATAGTAAGTCCTATATTGACTCTCCTAGATGATGTAGTATTTGCAAACCAATCCATTCTGTTAATGTTTAATAGGAACTTCCTAGTGTATTCTCCATTTTGGACACATGAAGTATAAGATATTTTAGAGAAATTAAGTAACTGGCCTGGGGAAGAACAAGTACAAGCTAGGTTCAGATCCCAGTTTGACTGCCTGGGCATCATCTTCACATCTTCACATCATTGCCTCACTCCTTCTCCAGTTCAATTACAGTTAAACTCTCCAGGAGATTTTTCAATTTTTTTGGTCACATCTCAAATCTGACTCATTATTTTTGTCATAAAATGATTTTTCTCTCTGGTTTCTGCTTTCTGATATATTTACAAGGTGCTCTGGAGTTATTCTATCTGAGTTTTGACTTTGTCTCTACCATCTGAAAGTTATAGGATTCTGGGGAAGTTGTCCCAATGTTGCCTGTGTTCCACGTGTATTTTTTAAAAGCAACATTAATGATATTCATAGTTTTAGCAAGAGCAAATGTGGACCAATTAGAAGCAAAATTAAAATTCTGAAGCACAGTGGCCAAGTAGTTGTCTTTCTTTTGTGTTCTAGCTATGTACAGCTCAAGAAGCTTAAAATGTAGCATTCTAATTAATGTTTAAAACCAAACTTTCCTAACTCCTCTGGAAGTTCTCTGATGAGGATATATTATGTCTCTCCTGTATTTTTATAAAAGCTTCCTAATGGTTCTTTATTTTTCTCTCCTTTCACCTTCTACCAAAGTCTCTGCAAAGCAATAGAAGTATCCTTAGGAAAGTTCAGATTTTATTCAGCTGTGTTGGTGCATGCCTATAATCCCAACACGTGGGAGATTGAGGCAGGAGGATTGCTGCAAGTTTGAGGCCAATTGGACTACAGGGTGAGTTCAAGGGCAGTCTGAACTACATAGTCAGGCCCTGACTCAAGAAAAAAGTGAAAAAAAAAAAGAAATGGAAAAAGAAACTACAACTCTTGGGCTGGATGTGTCATATACACACCTGAATTCTCCAGCTTTCTGAGAGGATGAGGCAGGAGGATCACAAGATCAGAACCAGCCTGGACAACTTAGCAAGACTCTGCCAAAAATAAAGTATAACAAAGATCTAGGGATGTTATACAATCCAAAGAACTTGGAGTCATTCCCTAGTTTGCAAAAAAGAAAAGAAATAAAATGTACAGCTCTTGTCATTAAACTCTTAGGGTTAAATTTCTTAGCATTTTAAATTTCTTTTAAGACCAACATCCAGAGTATGCAGTGTGACTAACAAACTCTCGAATGATCTGGGTCTTGTCACCACCTCCAAACCTCTCTCTTATTCCCTTTACCTCAGGCCTCATATTTATCATTCTTTATTCTTCTAGCATATTTAATGTATCCTCTGTTCCTTTGGATACATGAACCACTCTCCAGTAGTTGTCACCACTCCAACAGTTGTCACCACTTCCCATAAGGTTATAACTCTAAAGTCATCTCTGCAAATGTTTCTCACTACCTCAGGGCCCTGAAGAGATATCAAAATGACTAAAACATTTAGGCTTTCTAAGCTCCACCTTTAATTCCATATTTGTCCTTTGGATATACTCTGCCAACCTCTTTGCTACTCACCTCTAAATTATTTATGGCCCTTTGTCCTCTTCTGTTCTTAAGAAACAGGACCTCCAGTGACTGTTAAATCATCTTGTTTCTAATGAGGAGAATATTTGACTCAGGAAAGAGATATTTCCCATAACCACTGCAGTGTTTCAAATACAAGGGATCATAAATAAGTGCATATATGTTGAGTTTAAGCATGAAAAATCAAACATTAATCAGAGATAGAGATAGAGAGAGAGAGAGAGAGTTACATGCTCTTGAGAAAGTACTGAAGCTTTTCATCAATACTATTCCCTGAACCTGAATATATACACCTATTATAACATTATGTAATATTAAAAATTAAGCATATTGGCAGCAGGCATAGTGGCTCATGCCAGTACTCCCAGTGCTCTGGGCAGTGGAGGCAGGAGGGTCTCTTGTGCAACCCCAGTCTAGGTGATTTAGGGTCTCGGCTAGGGCTTCCAAAAGACCAAGTGTTTCATCTAGTCAGTGTGCCTCAAGGCTGCAATAATAATGCAAAAAATCATAACAGAGATGTAAAAGTTGTGTGTTTGTAGTCTGAGAGAGAAGGATCACAAATCGAAGTCCAACCTGGTCAGTTTAGCAATTCAGAGAGAACCTTTCTGAAAATAAAAAGAAAAGGGCTGGAAACAGCTCAATAGGAGAGCCCTGGGTTCTATCACCATCAGTGCGTACATGAACAAACACACACACACACACACACACACACACACACACAATTACATAAAAAGAACCCTCAAAAATTTAAAACAATAATAAATTAAAATACTCAATGTAGACTAAGTGCAGGCACGAGATGTTTTTAGGGTCTCTGGTATCTTTGCATCACGGCTTTTCTATTCGAGCCTTTGCCCCACATTTCCTTTGGAGTTTTCAGTTTTCCTTACATACTCTCTGGCAGGTTATTTTCTTACATTTAATTTTGCCATGTGATTGATTTGTAAATTCAAGAACAAGTGAAGGAGCATGTACCTTCATCAACTTCAAGACTTTTACAAATTTCAGTTTTATGTAGTTAATTGCTGTCTTGTATTAAATGGGTTTCTCACATCTATTGGCATTAGCTTTTGAAAAAATTTATATTTAACAAGGTAGGCTCCACAAGTTAAGTGGATGCCAATTAACCTAAAATCTGAACTGACTTCTAAATGCAAGTCATTCCTATCAAATTAGTGTTCTCTACAGATTTAGTAGATAGCTGTCAACACAGTGGAACCTAAGCATCAATTTTAAGCAATTTATGTTTTAAGTTTATAATACTAGTTCGATTGTGATTATATATCCCGAATTTATATAATTTTGTGTCAATTACTACAGAGCTGGATGAATTTTGTATATTATTACTTCTTAATCATTTTTATAATTAACATTAAATTTACATCCTTTTTTTCCCTTTTCCATCTACAGAATGTACTTCTTTGAGTTTGTCACAGAGACTCTAAGCAATTTCCCTGCTCATTAAGTGACATTTTATTTTTCTAAGGGAACTGCTCCGGGCCCTGGATCCTGAAGCCCTGTTTACTGGCATAGGAGATCACTCCCCTACAGAAATGCAGACAGCCCACTCCTCATTTCTCCCACCATGGCCCAGTCTTTCTGGTTCGAGAGTTTACATATCAGAGTCCAATTTTAATGCCACTGAGAATACTCACAAGGACTTCTATTCTAGCGTTTCTGAAACAAACAGTACTCCAACCTCATCCACTAGGTCACTCTGGAAAGTCATCTGTAAAATGATGAAAAAGTAGATAGAGCTATTTTGGTTATTTGCATAAAAACAAAAGCTATAATGTCATAATGAATTCTTCATATTATCATATTTATAAAATATGATAAATACTCTTGGAAACTTACAGTTTTTGCTTTCATATTTTTTGGTTTGCACTCATTTAGCTTTTTCAATTAATTTGGAATGATTTTGCATGAATAATAATCCTAAAGTGACTTCATTATTTGCAATCATATTATTTTGATGTGAAAATTCAATCCTTTTTGGCTCATATTAGCTAGCAAGAAAATATGTGACCAGGCGATAGTAGTAAATGGTTAGTTTTACATGAAATGAATAACAAATTAAAGAAAAGTGTTGTGCATTTATAATCTTTTCAAGACATGCAGATATCAATTCTCAATGTCATATTCAAATATGGCACTTACATGTAAGTATAGTGACAGAGCATTTGGCATGAAGTTTATTAAGAGAACTCCCATTTATATTAATTACCACAAACACATATGGAGCAAAACATATAGCATTTATGAAACATTTTTAAAACTAAATAAGTTTACCTATCAATGTTTTCTTCAAACCAAGTGAAGCTAGTCACAATCATCTGAGGTTTTTATTTTTCTTTTTGTTTTTGGCTGGAAGATATACAGGAGAGAGAATATGTATGTTGGCTAATCTGAAGTAGCAAGGAATATAGAAAAGATGTATGAGGCAATAGGATTATATATTTGCTACTTTTACTTGAGTAGGACTTTTTGGGGTACAAGGTAGTAATGTTCAATATTCAATCAATATTGATATCTATTATATAGTTTATATTCTGAGAAACACTAGAGAAATAACAAATGGGTAGTTCATCACTTACAGATCTGGAACTTAATTTTACTATGACTTGAAAAATGCCATTCATATTTCCAAAAGGGCTTATAAGAATATGTTAAATGATGCTTATATCAAGATATAGGACCCTATTTCTATATTTAAAAAAATTGACACATAAATTGACTTTTAAGGATGGAAGGGAATTCCCAGGTAGGAACAGTGATTAACATTTCAAAGAAAAAGGTGCACAAAAGAAACATTGAAGTAGAACACAGTTGTGTAAGAGAGAATTTGCTTGCTGTTATAAGACCATAAAATGTTGAATGGCATTTCCAGTTAAGGAAGATGGAGCCAGGCAAATGATTGTTTCAGGCTATAGTTTTACAAATACATTTCTATTGTAACCATGATTAAAGCAAAAAGGATGCCAAAGAAGTGGGAATCCAGGCTCCACATTTGTACCTCCACCCTAAATTCAGGCAGCAACATTTTGAAAAAAAAAAAAAAAAAGCAACACAGATTTGCCTTGCTTTATGCCTTGCTTTATCCATGGAGTTACCATGCAAGAGTTTATTTAGACAAAGGATTCCATGGAATGTTTTGAATGGAGGCTTCACACAAAAGGGCAGTAAGTTGTCTATTAAGATATGAAAAACTTCAGAAGTAACTATTCACTAGAGCCACAATAGATGCCCTTATGAATCAAAGTAGAAAAGTGAAAATAAAGAAAAGACGACTGCAAGTCCTGGATTGCAATGACTATGCACCTACCCAGGAATTCCAATTGTTGTGGTCTACCAAGAATGAGAAATCTTCCAAGATACAGAACATCAGAGCTACAGTGGTGCCAGACCTTAGCAAAGCGGGACACTCAGTCACCTTACACATACTCTGTGACATCCCAATTTCATCCCTAGGATACAGGCAATAAAAATGGGCAGATAGTCACAAAAATATATAAGAATGTTTATAAGATCACTGGCCACAATGGCCCCCAAACGAAACAGTCCAAATGTTCAGCAATGATACAATCAACTCATAAATTCTGATAGCTTCATATAATAGAGTGCTATATAGCAAAAAGAAAAAAATGAGCTGCACCTATGTACAACTGAAAGGGTAAATCTGACAAATACTATGTGAATGAATAAAAAGATAAAACAGTACATACAGTTGGATTACATTTGGTTATATTGTTCAAAGGCAAAACTAATATGAAATATTAGAAATCAGACTTGTGATAAACATTAGACCAGAAGTCATGTCTGAGAGTGTTCAAAGGCTTATGAGGTGGGAATAATGATCTACTTATGATGAAAGTATTAGCTCATGTATGTATTTACCTTAAAATTTATCTAACTGTACAGTAATAATTAGTACAGAGTACTGCTCTGTGATAAAGAAGTTACCTGCTTTCACTTGAGTCATTTGTAGGAGAATTGGACCTGGGTTGCTAGATGAAATGAATCAGACACACCGGTTTAAATACTGCATGTTTTCTCTTATGTGAAAGTATCAATATAGAAATAGAATATGAAATAAAAGACACATAATAGAGATAAAGGACATTGGAAAGTTATTGTAAGTTAGCATAGACAATGTATCTAAAGGTGCACTTCAACTTAGCACAGTTCTTATGTCATATAATTTTTGATCTATTATTCTGGTTTTAATCTGTATATATGATAACTATATAAGGTCTTACAAAATAAATTAATAAATCTTATGCTGGAAACATAAAAAGCAGGTGGAGGGAAGGGGAAAATAATAATTGAAATACGTTATATGTGTGTGTTGATGACTTATAATGAATATCAAAAATATAGAAGAAAGCTCCATTGTGCATAAATATTCCACTGTTTGTATATTCCTCTGTTGATGGACAGGTAGACTATGTAAAATGTCAATATTATGAACTTTGCTTCTATACACATGGGTATGCATCCATTAATTTAGTAAGATGCCTTTAACTTATGGGGGAAATGTATATTAGCTATCAATATTGTTTATTGTAATTGCTGTCTGCTATGTGTTGGATAAATTTGATCACACCATTTATTTTTGCAGGTAGGTATTAAATTAAGGGCAAAATTGAGGCTTAGAATAAAGCAGTGACATTACCAATGTTTCAGCCTTTACTGCCTGCTTTTTGGCCTAGTGTGCAATGCACCATCCACTCTCTTGTGGTGCTCTTCAGTAAGATTTCAACCCTGGGATCTGCTACTGTCCTCCTTTGAAGCTGAAAAAATAATGAAATGCATCTGATGGACCCTTACAGAGATTATCAAGGGATTTTTATGCAGGGTATGAAAGAATATTTTCCAAGTATATACGCAAGTAGAAGTTACATTATAATGAACACTTGATTTCATGAGGTCCTCACAGACAGTGACATTTTATATTTTAATAATTTTGTTGAAAGATGAATGTACCATAGTGTCTGTGAAAAAGTGGTATTCTTAGTTTATTTCTCTTGAGCAATCTAGTATAAAATCATACGGTTTTTGAAGTTTAGAGCATTTTCTACTCTTAGATCTTGCACAGCATTTAATTGGCACTTAACCTAATGTAGAATATATCAAAAATTAAGTAGGCATTAATTAGGCACACAAAATGTGAACTAGGCTTATAAAGTTAATTATCGAATTGGTATAACTATCTGTCAGCCAACTCCCATAGCATCCTGTTAAAGTAGTTTCAGTTTTTTAAATGTAATATGTTTCTTAGGCTGTGATTATACATACAATATATGGATGTAATTTTGAGTTAATTGCATAGTAGCTAGATTAACTTTTACATCATTACACTTTAATCAGTGTTTTTCATGATTAACGTTCATTTCACATTTAAAACTTCCAAGCTTTCTCTTCCATTGTCTTGTTCCTCCTGCCCAAGCCCCTCGCTAACTTAAAATATCACTATGTTAGTGCTCTTCAAGGACAAACTTGGGCATTTTCTCACTTTAGCTACCTTAAAACAATAAAAATGCTCATAAGAAGCTCTGATAGTAATAATTTCTCTGCTGCAATGTAATACTAATGACTGTAATTACCTTAATATGTAGAAAAAAAAGGATAAATACAGACTGGAGAAATCACATAGAAAATAGGGTAGTTTATACACTAAATCATTTTGACTTTAACCTGCACTTCCAGAAGAAATTGTTTTTGTTTCCTTTCTTTCTTATGTGTGGCTTGACTAACTGAGTATATTTCAAGATCTTTGAAAATAATCCTAATTTCTGAATTGCATATCACACCTGGTAGACTAGGCAATGCATAGAGAAAAAAAATCTATCTTATAGTAATGTTTTGTATCAATCATTAAATATTTTTATATTGTGAGAACCCACTAAATTTTATGTTTATTCTTCTAAAATTTGTTTTTAATACAAAAATAAAAATAATTTCATAAGAAGTGTAATGTAAGAGGCAGACTGGAGAATATCACAATTACCATTCCGTACTGGTGTTCCACTCGTACCCTCTACTGACACTTATTTTCTTTCTTTTTTTTTTTAACTTACTATTTTCTTGCTGTGGTTTGATATGATGTGAAAATTTAAGTGTTTTACCCCCCAGTACAAGATTACTGTTGTACTGCAGTATACACCTGCGAAGTAATGTTTCAGAGTCTGAGGTTTCAGTTGTTGGTGAGTTTTTCCTTAGAACCTAACTAATAATTGTTGGGCGGAGCCTTGCCATTTGGAGGAAACCGGAAACATCCCCCGCAGTTTTCGTGGGGAATGGGAGTTTTGCAAATAGCCAATCAGAGTGCGTTGTTCAGTTCTCCTTGCTACTGGTTGGCTGTTACCCTGTAGCCCATCCCCAGCAGAGGCACCAGCATCTTCTCATCATGAGAGGCAGTGGCAGCACCTTTAGCTATTTCCAGTGCCCTCAGTTTCATTCTTCTTAAAGCCCTAAGATCCCCAAGATGGTGCCAAAATGCTCTGTACCTTCCATGGCTTTATTAATGCAGTATTTTATTAGATTGACTCACCTGGCTGTAGGAGTCATTTGAACCTAGGGTTTAAAGTATGAAAACAAGCATTTATAGGCATTTTTCTGACCATATGTGAATTTGTGGGTCTTCACAATTCACAAGTACTCTAGAAATGTACCCCCTATGAATTTTGGGAGCCTATGTGTGCAGTTAACTCAATATTACTTTTTTTTTTTTTCCTGTTTGTCCACATTGTCACTTTCTTTGGATTTTCTGCCTTCTTATGTCTCAGACCTCTCTTCTAGATTCATTTTCTTCTACCTCTAAGAAACTTTTTTAGTTAAAATCTTTCAGTAGAAAACTCCTAAAAGTTTTATTGCCTAAAAATACCTTCTTTTATCATGGCATGCATCTTAAGTTATCTTCCCTGTGTATAGAGTTCATCATACCTTCCATTTAACACATTAAGTATCATTTTTTCTATCCATTGGTATAAAGACCATCCACCTGTTAGTTGACTCTCCACTTATTTGAAAATAATCAAACTTTCTGGTGTTAGTTTTTGAGAATTTATTTCCCCTCTCATTTTTAAAAATTATATGACTTCTGGAGATCTAGCAACCCTTTAGCTGATACCTCTCTAACCATTTCATTCCTGAAACTTGTTGTAGGCAACTATAATGGGCATTTGATTTGTCATCTAGAGTGGGCTAAGAGATGTCCAAGAAACAAGAACATTACTTCTGTCTGAGCGTGTGAAGGAGTTGGGAGAAGACTGGCCCTCAGCTTGGTGGACTGAGCAAAGAAGGTCTACATTGCTCAGACAGTGTGGACACCATCTGTTCTTTGTGTGGCCCAAGATACAACAACAGCAACAATTGTTTCTCTCTTCTTGGGCAGTGCCACTCATCCTCTGAATTGAAACCATGGATTTCTTATTTCTGGACTTCAGACACTGGAATTTATTCCAATAGCGTCTGTCATAATCCACTTCCTTCTCTCTGGTTCTTCAGTTTTCGTATTTAACTGGAAGTCATCATTGGGCTGTCCTGATATACAAGCCTTTGGACTTAATCTGAATAACATCACCAGCTTTTGTGTTTAATGGTAGACTGTGAGCCTTCTCACCCTCTGAGTCATCTAAGCCAATGTCCCACAATTAGTGTGTATACATATCTTATTAGTTTTGTTTCTCTGGAGAGCCATGACTAAATAAAAGGGAGAAATGAATGATATTCCCTGATTCCTTGATTATTGATAATAGGCGGTATATGGCCTTGAGAGCTAAAAGCCATTTTGACTAGATATGAAATTTTCTCCACATTTTCTTGAGTATCTTAAATTCATCAGCTCTTTGCCATCTGATATAAAATATGCAGGCAATATGATTTTGTTTTGTTGTAATGATCAGTTACATATTCCTCATTTTGTCTAAGAGCTTAGAAATTATCTGTTTTTTCCTTAAAATGCAATAATTTTCTGGATTATATGTTAGAATTGGTAATTTTGAGTCAGTTTTTCAAGGTACATACTGTACATTGAAATGTGTAATCTCATTGCCTTAATGGCAAGAACATTTTATGAATTATACTTTTTCAGTTTTCCTTTCAAGGAACATGTCTTATGCACACGCATATACTGGTTTCACATCTTCTCTTTAAATTTTGCTATTTCCTGTATTTATTTCTGGAAATATTGCTTGACCTTCAGAAGTGTCCTTTATTTACCTTTTTTCTTAAAGTCATAAGCATTGTGTTCATTATTCCTAGTTTTCTTTTAATTTAGTATGTATTTCATAGTCTTCATTAATGATTTATTCTTTTTCAAGTATATCATATCTCTTTCAAATGCTTCCTTTGCTACATCTTCAGTTATAGTTTTGAAAATATGAAATGCATTTTATTGATGCCTTTTTATAAGTATTTTATTCTTATTATTTTATTTTATTTACAAGCATAAAGCTATGTAGCTCTCTTGGTATGTTTTCCCCATGATTTTTTATACAGAAACATATTATTCTATACTTTATTCTTATTAATCATGATAACTCAAAGATTTAACAAAAATCCTTTTCTCTTATCTCTTCAAGATTTTTAATATTGCTCACTTGTCTTTTCTTTCTTTCCTTAAATGTGATTTTATGATACTTTCAAGTATGAGTAGTGGACAAATAAAATTTTGTCTTCCCTCCCTTGTCATTTCCAAAACATTATCCTGTGGAGGGATTTGGACCCGGTTATTTTGGTGAATAGAATTTACTAAAATACACCCCAGCAGGTGGCTTCCCTGTTGCCTTTGGTTGCTTTCTCTTTTTTTTCCAAGTTGAGT
The DNA here is from genome assembly GCA_002564305.1 of Octomys mimax. NCBI lineage: Eukaryota > Metazoa > Chordata > Mammalia > Rodentia > Octodontidae > Octomys > Octomys mimax. The sequence continues at coordinate 12,351 of NDGM011029790.1, forward strand.
CACAGAGACAGACAGGTTACACCAAGCAAATCCTACAATGATTGCCTTCTGGCTCTTGTATCACTCTACTTTGACCATCTCTTTGCCTGATTGGCCTTGTCCTTGTCCCTCTCCCAAATACATTTCTACAGATTTCTTCATGTTGGTCTTTATCAGGACATCTAAATCTCTCATCAGTTTTGATAGGACTCAGTCTGCTCCAGCATCTGACTCTTGTAGGGTCCATTTGGCTTGAATAGAATTCCTTTCAAGATCATCTAAGGCTCTCACACTTATGTCCTCTCCTGTCCCAAGCCAGCAGGTCAGTTAACGAAGGTCAGCTAGGAGAGGAGTGTGGAATTGAGGAGGGGACAAAGGACAGGAGATGCGAGAAATGAAGACAAGACAGGATTCTGATC
>NDGM011029799.1:0-10374 GCA_002564305.1 Octomys mimax
GTGCCTAAGGAGAGTCACATGGAGAGAAAACATTTTCTCAGGCTTTCACAGAGAGCACATTGGTCAAGCAATGGTGTGCCTCATCCACATGGCTAACACTGAGAAAGGATCTACAAACTGCTGTACTTGGTTTCAGAGTAAATCCTGAGGGGATTTGACTGACCTTGTCCAATACAAAAGTTACTTTTTTGCTATATAGGTCTTGCTTTATCTTGGTCTTAACCATCTAGGAGAAAAGTATATAATAAATGAGGTATAAAAAGTAAAGCCATATTAATATGCTGAGCTGTAAAAGACTCAAATCAACAACTTCTGACATTGCCAATCCTGAGGATAATCCACTACTATTATAGTCTACTGGACTATATTGGATTATTTTGCTGAATTCTTGCACCTACAATATGTGAATGGCAATAGAATACCCATCTATGACAAAACTAAACAAAAAAGGGAGATATAAATGAAGTACCAATTTGTAGTAGAAAAAAAAATACATATATCTGTGTATACAAATTAGGCAGGATAGATATACATCTACTTTCTCTTAGTTCAATTAGAAGAAAGATTTGTACTAATAGTGTTTAGTTAAGATATAATATCTGCATCTTGTACTATGAATAACTACTATGAAGACAATGATATGTAATGCATTATTGTAACTGTCTTACTAACCTGTTTTGAAACTTTCATTGCTATTTCTTTCTCAATAAAATTAGTTTTAAAAAAGAAAATGCTAACAGATAGCAAGTTTTAAAAAGCATCTCCTCACTGAATTTAGCCTCATCTCCTGCTTCAATTTGTGAGTTTTTAAAAACTTGATTCTTTTTCAATAGTCTCACTCCTATCAATGATTGGGCTTTGCTGTACAAAATATTTCCTGTTTCCCAAGCATCTTTGGATTTGATCATCTTCTATAAGAACTTATCTGTTCACAGAAAATAAGGTTTCAAACCTCGTTAAGACAGCTTCTTATTTTGATGGGTCCATTAGATGAGGAGAGTGGCCCTGTGCATCTTGGAAGATGATTCCTCCTCACCTCAGAATACATGTGCTCAGCTACCCTGTAGTGAGTTAGTGAAAGGTGTCCACTTATACACAGCAGAAAAGGGGTGTAATGAATCAGAAAGGGATGTGTTTTATGCAGTAAGCACTTTCCACACTCTTTCCTGCACTGCTACATTTATGCTGAAATGGTCCATTTATTTTAATCCTAAATAGGGTCCCTAGACAAGGGCTGAGAATGGAAGTGAAGTAAAAGGAAAAAGAAAAGGATTTCTATTTCTGAACAAACTTAATTCAGAATACAGGGGGAAAAAAACCCACTCATTTAGCACTTGGTAAAATTGAATTTTTATGGCACCTCCTCTTCCCCACTATGGGAGTTTGCTATCAAAGTGTCCCCTTCTCCTCCATCTGATGAGGCCTGCAATGAAATGAATTATCCCTAGTCTCTGATCACCAATGTAGCTCCACCTCAGTCCTACGTCTTGGGAGAATGATGGGAAGGTCAAGCTGAAAGCATTTGTCTAAGATACAGACTTGCAATCTATATAGCATGTGTATTGTTCACCCCTATAAAATAACCTATTCAATTAGCACAGGTCATACGAAAGGCTCAGAGCCAAGCTCTTTGACAACCAGGCTCAAACTTGGTCAGAAAAATAAGATTACTTAAGAGAAAGTAAAATATTAGCACTCATAGACTCTGGTGTCTGTGAAACTTAAAAAAAATTCGATTAATATAGATAAAATGTTAAAACAAACAAAGCCTTAGGATCATGTATTACCCAGTCACTAGGCTTAGATGGACACACCTGTAGTAGCGTCATAATAAATCACCTGTATAGCAGGTATTTGATAGTTAATTACTAAAATATAGTGATTTCTATTATTAGTTTGGAAGTAATGCAACTTATCTCTCTCTTCAATAGGGGCATTTGACCATACAGTATTTGTCAGATTTTGCTACTCAAACATAAATTTATTTCCCTTTTGGAGGGAATCTCCACTATGAGGGTCTGCTTAAGAGGAGCCTACCTTTGAACCTAGATGACAAAGGACACCAGCTTCTACAGCTCTCTACCCCTAAAAGCAAAGATGCAAGCAAGTGGCCATGTACAGAACAATTAGCTACTTAGTAAGAATTCCATACTTGAACAAGTGATTTTAAGATAAATCATTAGATTATGCAAATAGGAGTAATATGCTATGCTGAAGGTGATGCTACAGTTTTGAGAGGTAGTGGTTGGAACATCTAGAACTGTATTTAAAGTAGCCATAGTATCCTAACCAGTTTTTTCAACAAAATATGAATGTCTGTTGCTACTACTAAGCCTGAATGATTTCTGATAATTTCAGGAGCCTTCTGATCATTTGTGAGCTACTAAATATTTTTGCAGCAAGTTCATTTTTAGATTAGGTTAGTGCAGTTTAAGGTCTCATGCTCAGACTCATGCATCCAGGCTTGAAGAAGACAGAACTCCAGAAACACAAGGGGAGGAGGGCCTTGGTTGACTGTTCTAGTGTGAGGTAATAAGTAGTGAACTTATCAATACTTCAAGATGGCTGCATGAAAACTCGTACAGGGCCAGTGAGATAGCTCACCAGAATAAGCACCTTCTTAAGCAAGCCCAGGGACCCAGGTTTGATCTCCCACAGCTCATCCTGGCCACACTGAGCTGGCCGCTGAGACCCAGTGTGGTGGCCACACTTGTAATGCCAGCACTGGGGAGACTGAAAACAGGAGGATCACTATGAGTCCAAGCTGAATAGTGACACCTTATACCAAATACATAAAATATATTTTAAAAAGAAAACTCATCAAATGATGGCTTTTTAAAAGAACTAATTTGGAAAAGTGAGTCTTTAGCTCAGTGATAGAGTGCATGCCCAAATGCATGAGGCCCTGTGTTCCCTTGTAGCACACACACACACACACACACACACACACACACACACACACACATTAAATTCTCTACATACAAACCATTGAGAAATCGTATAGTGATTGTTAAAGAGCAGCCAAAGGAGTGTAAGGATTCAAGAATAAAAGATCAAGTGGCTGTTCTTACTCATGTTACAACTTAAAAAGAAAATATTTTTGAGTCCCTATACTTTATGCTAAGTGCAGAGCTTGCTAAGATGTCTTATCTCCTAAGTACATGCCTAGGACTTGAAACTGGACTCCAGGCTTGACCCCACTGACTCCTGAGGCACACCAGCATTGGTATTTTCCTTCTTACCCTTTCTCTAGGACAATAAAGGCAGTGACTAGGGATGAGAGAAGCGTCTACAACTCAAGAAGCCTTCTGACGCCACACACTTATGGAAAGCAGCTGCTATGAGAAGAATCTCCTGTTTATTCCTCCAACAGGGAATTCAGCACTTACAGTCCAGGCCCTCAAGTAGGCCCATAGCTACAATAAATTTAAAACTTTGCATGCTTGAAGGAACTCATTAAAAATACAAAGTAGGTAGGAGAAATCTTATATATACAAAGTATTTCTTGACCTGACTCTACTTCACTATTGCAAGTCTCAGGACTGGGTGTTGAAATGTATTTTGGGAATGTCAGAATGAGATTTAAAACAGAGCATAATAAATATCTATTCACATAAATTTGAGTAGGTAAGAATGATCTACACTTGGCAATATCAGGATATGTCATCCTAAGCAAAGGCAAATGGCTGGAAATTTAATAACATGGAGAAAAGGCTTGAATGTCTATGTTGATAGAGATGTGTGAGTAGCTATCTAGGCATGGTGCCAACAGCACAGAACTTAAGCTTCGGCATGGTGGTAAGTCCATCTAATGATGTAGAACCCTCCAGGGAAGTCTTTGATCCCCTTTTTAGCACACCTGCAGGGCACGTCCCAGTGCACATTGATGTTGTGTGATCCTTTTCCCTCATAAAATGGATAATAATTGTCTTCACAAGAGTATAGGCATCCTGGATTTAGGCTTACCTCCCATGCCCATTATGATAAGTGATCTACATACATGGCCAATGTAAAAGGTTTTCCAAGTAAGCATATTATAGTACAATCCCCCACTCCCCTTTGCTCCTAACAGCTGCTGTTTGTGGCCCTTTCTGAAACAGTTCTGGGGGTGCTCTTTCTTAAGTGTTATTACAGAGTGTGATTTAAAAATACAGTCAATGCTATTGCTGACTACCACATGACAGAAAGGTTGTCTCATAAAAATACGACAGTTTGTTCCCCATCTTATTGATGAGATCTGGCACTGTGTGACCCCTGGCTCTTCTCCAAAGTCAGTGTGTCCGTGAACAATAAATGTTTGGAACTGATTAAGGGCCATGAGACAGTCTCATAGCCACTCACTCTAGCAGGAACTACTCTCATCCCTCTATTAATCCTACCCCTCAACATTGGGTTAACCTACTCCCTTACCACTAATCCAGCCCCTTAAGAATGTGTTAATCTAGTCCTCATTGTTGAGCTAGACCATACGCCCTCAGGCCCTAGCACTGTGTGGAACTCAATGACCTAGTGATCATCCCTTAAAAGCCTGACCACCTCTCAGCACCATCACATTGGGAATCAGACATCACCCTGAGTTTTGGGGGAGGACAGACTGCAGCCACACCCTAGAGATATCCTAGCCGGCTGTGTTTAATGAGCTCTTTAGATCTTAAAATTCTGAAAACATGCAATGAAAGTGCTCAAAGCAGGAGGCCCTTAGAGATGGACCAACCCAGTCCTTTCCTGTCAGGCATCCTAAGAAAAGAAGTATCTTCTCCCAAGGCTGTGCATCTGCTCGCACCAGAACCAGAGCTGTACCTAGTCGAGCATTCTTTGTTCTCCCAGCAAATGATGCTGTAGTGTCTGGGTTACAGTTCATCATGCCTTTTGTTTCCAGGTTTGCATCCTGCCTCCTCCCCTGGGCTGCGAACTGAGGCATTTCTTAAACTTTTTGCAGAGTACAATGTGAAACGATGGAGGAAATGTAGAGGCTCATCTCTAGCAAGCGTTTCACTCTACCACCTCGCAGGGTTAAACATGAACGCATTTTCCAGTTCTTTCCCGCTGCACACTGGTGATTTTCTGGCTATAAGTTATAACAAAGTTTATCATTCAAATGGCCCCCCAAAGTGCAAGTTGTCTTAGAGGAATAAATAGTGTCTAATATGTCTGATTCTTTTTCGGGTAAAAGAGAGAAAAAAGAAGACTGAATAATATGAAAAAGAAACAGGAGGAAAAATTAAAAACACAAGTAGCAGTAGTTTTAGCCCCAGTGGAAAACATACATTTATTGGGAAGAACTCTCAGCAGGAACAGTGGAAATCTTACATTTTCTAGTTCAATTACAACATCAGGATCTCAGATATTGGTAAGAGGCTTGTTTCCAAGAACTTCGATGCTGAATCAATACAGTCCTAAGTGATCCATTAAAAGTACTGCAGAAAATGTCCTACCATTATTAATAAATTGTTCCACAGCTTTCAATATATTTTTTCTTACACATTTAGTCATTGTTTAAATTACAGTTTTACTGAAATGAAATCATGAATGTTGGGGATTTAGGGAAAATAATGCTGCAATTTGTAAGCCAGCCAGGCTGGCTGTTCTGTCTATAGATTTCTATGGAGGCATTAGTTGAACCATCAACATAGGATGCACAATAGATTCTCCAGAAAATTCTCAGATTAGCAACTTGCTATTAAAATGCACACTGCCATCCTTTGCATTCATATTGGAGAATATCATCCATGTATTAGTCAAATGTGTTTATTTATTGGTTTTAGTGGGATTGCATGGTGCCAGGCAACCCTTTCCTCTGTTGGATATTGTTTGCCCTTTAGCAAAGGAAAGAATCTCTGCTACATAATACCCAACACATTAGAAAGTGTCCCTCAGCCCTTGCCAAGCTCCCAATTCTCTCCGGGTGACAGCTATCTCTTTGCTATGAAATGAGGCTTTTCACTCTATAATTATAAATAAGGCTTAGAATCAAATGCCTTGGAGAAAAGAAACATATTGCATTGAGGCTTTTGTGGTATTCCTGAGGTTATATTGTCAAACATTTCTGCATTTTCTGAATGTTGAGCAGAGACATATATGCAATGCACTTTGACGCAGTATTAGAGGTCTCCAATGGCAGCACTGAATAAAGCTCTCTGGTATTGAATGGAGATAGACAAGAAATAGGTGTCTCCATGCTGGTTAGAGATCTGTGCTTGGAAATTATTTTTCAATGCAAAAATATTGCTAAAGCACGGAAACAGTGACAATGTCACAGGAAATTCATGCATATTTAGGTACATTTCTAGGATTTCTCCTAAAAAATAGGAGGATCTATGGAGGGCTAAATAGCTATTATTCTCTCTTCTGTCCATTTAATTTTGTGTACGTAGTTGTGGTTATTGATTGTTTGTTTGTAAATGGCTGCTAGGAATTTTAACTTACGGTGCAGATTTCATCTTAGAAAAGAAATGCCAACAGACTTCATACCTACATGCAAAGTGAATATAAATTAATCTTATGAGTAGCTTGGTGTGGTGAAAGTAAGAAATACTAAAATATTTTGTAAAAAATTTCAAAAGAATAGGGCCATATATTTTGCCTTCTTTAGAAAAGTTAAGTTAGAGCTGGTCTTGTTTGAAGAGAAATGTATGAATCTAATTGAATCCTTTCCATCTACATAACAAGTTCTAGTTAATTTACCTAAAGTGGAATTCCTTCAAGGTCAACCGACCTCACTACGTCATAGACGAATGAACTGAAAATCAGACTTACCCATGTTCGCAAAAACGCCTTTGTGGGTCCAGATACATGTATAATTTTACTTTCCATTAATTCATATGCTTAACTTTGCTCAAATTGTTCACTTGCAAGAGCAATCTCTTTTTACTAAAAGCAGGTAATTAATGGCAAATAAGCCATTTCTTGGTTATGAATGGAAGCATATAACTTAACTTTATACCTGGTATTTTAGTAATACGTTATCACCAACAAGCCAATATTTGTAAACAGGAGTCTGTGGAATATTTGGGGAGTTAATCATATTGGAGAAAAAAATGAAATCCTGTGATGCCATCTACAAAGGACAAAAGCAAAAGGTGTCCGTGTGAAAAGGTCGAGGACAGCTTGTTTTCCTGCCACATTTGTCCCTTCGGTGTACTGCCAATGTAATGCTCCAATTTACTTACATATCAAAAACTCATTACTTCCAGGTGGCAGAGAGTAAACTGAGGCAACGAGCAGAAAAACAGTGGGCCCTGGGAAGAAATTACTGAGATGAGGAGATGAGCACGTGCAAGTCTGACATGAAGCAGAGCCTCCAGATGAGGTAAGGAACCTAGAAGTAAAATTTTTTCCTGGCCAGAATGATAGAAATATATATACATATATTTCTTTTTCTACCCAAAATCCAAGAAAATGAAGACATTTTCTTGTTTCTGAAGGGAGAAATGAATTCTCATGGTCCCCAAGGTAATCTGATGGAAATGTGGTTTGGGAGTAATACTTTTGGAAGAGAAGCTTATGAGTAAAAGACCTGCTTGCCTATGGGTTGCAGGTAATTCAAGACTATGAGTCTACAACTACAATTCTTGATAATGCTAGCAAATGCTAATTTTTTTTTTACTTCCATTTAATATCAATGATAGTAAATTCTTTCTTATTCCAGTTCAATTATTTGATATCTTTCTTTAAAAAATTTTTTTTCATACCTTCATATCATCAATCTTTTAAATGTGTTGAAGATTCAAAAATGCAAAAATCTTGGGAAGAATTCTGGCTTTGATGGAAACAAGCAGTTTACAGATTCTCAAAATATGCTGCAGCATTCCTAGAGACCATGACATTTAAAATTCTAAAGCTTAGTAAGATGAGTGTTAGAGAAAATAGCTATGATGCTAACTAGGAGTGTAAATACCAGTGTTAAAGGCACCTTAAAGAATTGCAATGGCAGGTGAAACATTTCTGGAGGAGGAAAGATGTCAAGACAGAGCTGGGCGTGCTGTTGATGGAAGAGCTCATGAGAAAGAGGTCAAGAGATCAACTTCGGTAGTTGCTAGAGGCTGCAGATCCTTGTCCTGCTTCTGAATTCAGGTAGATATGTTTCCACCTTCTAAAACACAAGCGCACTTGTGCATTTATAAATTAAAAGTAAATTTAGCATCAGGTAAATTTTCTGTTTCAGGATGTGGACAGAGTTTGCAAATTTCTTTTTTTCTTGCTTAATCCCTGGATTTTACCTATACTCTGAATGCAAGTAATGCACATTAGTCAATTAATAGGCTGTTAAATGACAACAGTTCCGGGCAATTTAATTACTGTTGGTAAAATAAGAAATGAATGATTGCATGTCAGTAGCCAATTCCAGTTCCTTTCCTTGGAACAGATTAACTTTGAATCATGATAGGTTCTCTGAAAAAAAAGAAAAAAGAAACTGATTGTTTCTGTGAACAGACTAATTGCTATTTCATGTCTTACTGAGATTTAAGGATTTTTATAAGCAAAGCTTCATAAATTTGATGTAGTCTTACTTTATTATGAAGAAAAGGATATTTTAAATGTTTTGTACTTTTATTTGTATATGTTTGCAATTCATAATAAATGCATTCACCATGGGGAACTGGTACATCCACTTCTTGATCCTTTTTATGTACGATTTCTCATTTAGATGGGATCTGAGAAAGTTGGAACAATATTTACTTTCAATTCAAATCACGTTTATTTTCAAACATATTAAATTACTGATGGAAAAGCTAAGTCTTCTGCTTTTGAGCCCATCTCCGTATGCTTCCCACTTCTCTGCTGTCAATTGCAGGCTCTGTTTTTTTTCCCCAGTATCTGGGATTAAACCCTGATCAGATCTTCACACTGACTGACCTCCCCAGCTTTTTGTGAGGCAGGTCTAGGATCTTGCTCAAGTGTCCATTCTGGGCCAAAGCTTTGTTTGTTTGTTTGTTTATACGTATTTGGTACAGTGTCTTACTACACAGCTCAGACTCATAGTGATCCTCCTGTTTTCAGCCTCCCCCATGCTGGGAGTACAGGTTTGCGCCACCATGACCAGGTCTCAGTGGCTGGCTCAGTGCACCCCTGGGGTGGGGTGGGGCGGCCCAGAGCTTGTGATTCCCATGCCTCACACCATTCCTACTGTTTCATTAACAGAATAAAATAAAGGTAAAAGTCAAGGGACAGTAATCTCAGTTTCAGTAATTGTTTCTTTCATTTCACACGCATTTTGCTTAGAATAACTAAATATCTTTCATATGGTTTAAGTCATCGGGCACTGATGGTTTTCAGGTTTGGATTTGTTTCTTGTGTCTTTAGAATAGCTTCTATCTCTGAGGAAGACTGGGACTCATCTCTCAGGTTCATTAGTATTCTAAGGAAAGAGAAAAATACCTGGGCACTGACTACACATTTGCTGAACTAATTAACTCTCTATTTAAAGAATAGAACAAAGTATGTGTAGAGACAAGGCATCAAGAGTTATAGCTTTTTACATAAACTCTGCTTATGGAGTAAGGAGAATTAATTCTAAAAATGAAATAAAGGGGAAAATGGAAAATTGTAAAGCCTACTAGTGGGTGGAGCAAAGAACTGGGTCCTCAGAGTACGCCACTTAGCAGGAAAAGATAAAGGGGATTTAAAAAGTGTGAGACATGGAAAGGCTGACTTAGAAAAATGAAGCAGTCGGTGCTTCCCCCGTACCCCACCCCAGTTAAAAACCTGATTGCTTACATCTCACTTGATCACCTCAGTTGATAAATGTATTTTAGCAATAGCTAGGCCTATTAATACCTATGTCTGGAGGTACTTTCTTCAGTGTAATTAAGACTTTTGAAACAGCTTCTCTCAGCAACTTCACTTTATTAAACACTTTTTGAAAAGCAAAGATTTACAGTTACACTGAAGAAAAATGATTGGGTTTATAGTTTACTGGGACAAAATCTCAATGCATTCATTTTCTTTTTCTTTTTTTTTTTTTTTTTGAGGTCTTCTTTTTTATGTATTTAGTACAAGGTCTACAGGGTCTCCCTACACACATTGCACTCATAGTGATCCTCCTGTTTTCAGCCTCCCAAGCACTGAGATTGTAGGCACATGTCATCATGCCCAGTCTAGCATTCGTGTTCAGTGAATGAGTCATCTTGCTTTACAATTAATTGCATTGGCATCTGGCGGGAGAATTCTTCAAGGAGGAGGCAACAGACTCCCATAGATTTCCATTCATTTTAACATCCCTTTTAGCTAAAATCCACCTCTAGAAAGACTTCTCCCTGTTTGAGTCCCTCCTTTATAAAGTGGATCCCTGTAAGAACCTTTGTTTTTTTGTTTTTTTTTTTTCTTTTCTTTTCTTAAAATTTTATTGAGAAACAAATAGTAATGAGACAGTTG
>NDGM011029806.1:0-11700 GCA_002564305.1 Octomys mimax
AAAAAAAAAATAGAATGAGAAGACACTTAAATAAGATGTAAGCCCAGATGTAAGATGTTCAGCTTACCAAATGCAAACTAAGGGGTCACTGAGATGAAACAATCTGAAAGCCACCCACCTATACTCTCTGAGGTGATAATAGTAGAAGTAACAAAGCAAATAAATGAGGCTGTAGAGAAAAATAAAATCAGAAATCACTTCTCAGATAACTATAGAGATAAAGACATGTTTAGTGATTCTACAGCAGATACAGATGAAAGAAATAGAAGCACTTACGAAAATTACTGAAATCATGAATGCCTAACATAAGAAAGAACTGGAATCTACAAAACATAGTCAAGCAGATACCTGGGAGATTAAAAATTCCATAGAAAGTATAGACAGCAGAATGAGCCAATGTGAGAAGAGAATCTCAGATGTGGAAAACAAGAGTGCAGTTAGCAATCAAGAAAAGAAAAATTTCTTTAAAAATTAAGGGACCATTGGACATCAATCCAGCAGCCATTAGATGATGCAAAGAATAACATAAGCTTGATTGAAGACAAAGAAGAAAGCAAATGACATGAATATACTGTTCACAAACATCATGGCAGAAAATTTCCCTAACAGGGAAAAAGAATTTTACATATATATAAGTGAGGCATATAAAACTTTAAATACCAGTGATCAACCATATCTACACCAAGGCATATAACAGCCAAGATTCCAGAAGTCAAGAAAAGGCTGTTACAAGCTGTTAGAGAAAATAGAGAAAAGAAACAAATCACCACAAAAGAAAGCTGAACATAATCATGACAGATTTCTGAACACAAACTCTCAAGTCAAGGAAAGCTTGGAGTGAAGTCTTTCAAGTCTTTAAAAAAAACAACCTCCAACCCAGACTGATGTACCCCACACAACTACCTTTCACAGTTGATGGGAAAATAACATACTTCCATGACAAAGAACACATTAAGAAATTCATGAACACCAAGCCAGCATTCCAAAATGTTGTAAAAAGCATTCTAGAAAGAGATAAAAAGATTTAAAACTCAATGAACCACAACAAAGAGAAGCCACCAAGCAAGGTAAAAACACAGGAAAGGGAGAGCCATGAACAGGAAAATAACATGGCAAGGATAAGTCAATACATATCACTTATAACCATCAGCGTTAATAGTCTCAAATCTCCATTCTATAGAAACAGACTGGCAGAATGGATCGAGAAACAACATCCCATAGTATGCTTCACACAAGAAGAACATCTAAATCAATCAAAAATTTATGGGTTGAAAGTCAAAGGATTGAAAATCATATTCCATGCAACAGAAACTTGGGGAAAAGCAGGTGTAGCTATTCTATTTGCAGACAAAATGGATTTCAAGCCAAGACAAAGAAGGACACTATATCCTTGTAAAAGGATGTGTCTAACAGGAAGAGATAACAATAATAAATTTATCAAGTACCAGTGCGCCTATGTAAAGAAAACATTAATGGACATGAAAAATCAAATAAATACTAACAAAATTGTAATAAGGGATCTCAATATCACACTGTCACACATAGATCAACTAGACAAAAACAAATCTGAAATATCAGAACAGAACCAAACTTTTGAACAGATGGACTTAGTGGATGTCTACAGAGTATTACATCCTGCAACATTAAAAGATACATTCTTCTCAGCTGCACATGGGATGTCCCCCCAAATAGGCCACATATTAGCTCTTATAACATGCTTAAATAAATGTAAAGGAAATGAAATTATCCCATGCATATTATCAAAACATAGTGCAATGAAATTGGAAATCAATGGCAAAAGAAACCACAAGAACTTTATAAACACAGAAAAGTAAATAATGTCTTTCTAAATAAACATTGATTCACAAATTAAATTAAAGAAGAAATTTAATAATATCTAAAATTAAATGATAATGCCAATACAATATACCATAACTTATGGAACACAATGAAAGCAGTCTTATGTGATAAATTTATAGTGGTGAACACCCATATCAGCAGAACAGACTGAGCACAAAGAAAGACACTCTGCTAAACCTCAAACTTGCAGGAAAAGAAGAGCAAGTCAAACCCAAAGCTCATATGAGAGAGGAAATTATAAAGATCAGAGCAGAAATTAACTCCGTTGAGACTAATAAAATAATAAATCAATCAATGACTCAAAGATCTGGTTATCTGAAAGATTAAATTAAATTGATGCCTATCCATTTTTATCAAAAAGGAAAAAGACTCAAAACCATGCAAATAAAAATTAAAAGGGTGAAATCACAAATGATCTTGCAAAAATCCAAAAGACCATCAGACCTACTTTGAGAACGTTTACTCTAATAAAATGGAAAATGGAGAAGTAATGGATAAATTCCTAGATACGTATGTATTACCCTAGCTGAATCAAGAACATATAAAAAATTCTAATTAATTTGGCATCAGTTAATGAAGTTGTACATGTAATTAAAAATCTCTCAACAAAGAAAAATCCAGACCCTGATAGAGTCAACATTGAAATCTACAAGGATTTGAGAGAAAATCTAACGCAAGTACATCTCAAAATCTTTTAATGTAAGATTAAAGGGAAGCAATACTCCAAGACTTATTCCTGGAAGCAAGCATTAGCTTGATAAAAAAAAATCAGAGTTTGATCCAACATAAAAAGAAAACTAAGCACTAATCTTCCTAATGAACATACATACAAAAATCCTGAGCATGATACAGGCAAATAGAATGCAGCAAAACATCAAGAACATTTTACACCACAATCGAGTAGGCTTCATCCCAATGATTTAAGATGGTTTGATATATACAAATCAATAAATGCAATATTTATTAGCAGAACTTAGGACAAAAATCACATAATAATCTCAATGGATATAGAGATGTTTGACAAAGTGCAACACCCTTTCATGATAAAAATCCTACAGAAAATTTGAATACATGGCCTTAGTCCGATAAAAGCAATCTATGACAAACCAAAAGCCAACATCATGTTAAACTCACAAAAACTTAAAACTTTCAATGTAAAACTCAGGAGCAACACAAAGATATATAATATCAACACTCTTATTAAATACAGTTCTGTAACAAATCAGTTAGACAAAAAATAAAAGGAATAAAGATAGAAAAGAAATAAGTTAAATTATAATTATTTGCAGATGATATAATCAGCTACATGGAAAACCCCAAGCACTCAACCAAAAGACTTCTGTATTTAATAGTGAAATTCAGTAGTATAACTAAATGCAATCTAAATATCTTCACTAGAAGAAAGATAGTCTCTTAGAATATTCAACATCATTGGTCATTTGAGAAATGTAAATTAAAACAACACTAAGATTCCATTTCATCCCTGAAAGAATGGCTATCATCAAGAAGCCAACCAATAATAAATGCTGGCAGGGCTGTAGGGGAAAAAGGAACCCTTCTCTACTGTTAGTGGAGTGTAGGCTGGTATAAGCACTATGGAAATTAGTACATTACTCACAAAACTAAGATTAGGTCCAGAGAGATAACACAGCAGTCTAAGCACCTGCCTTATAAGCACAAGGACCTAGGTTCAATCCCTGATACCACATGCCATGTGGGCCCCACACTGAACTAGCCACCAAAACTGGGCATGGTGGTACATGCCTATTAACCCAGTGTTGAGAAGGTTGAAATAGGAAGATCACTATGAGACTGAGCTGCATAGTGAGACCCTGTTATTTTAAAAAACTAGGATTATAGGTCCCATTAAACTCATATCTTCCCCTTCTGGTTATTTTTCCAGAAGAATTGAAAATATCATACCATAGCTATGTATGAACACCCATATTTACAGCAGCACAATTTGTCATACCTAAATCTTGGAAGTACACAAATGCCCATCAACTGAGGAAGAGATTTAAAATGATGTGGTAGGACCAGGGAGATAGCTCAATAGAATAAGCACTTGCTTGGCAAGCACAAGGTCCTGAGTTCAATCCCCAGTACTGCAAAAAAAAGTATTTTTATACAATGGAGGATTGCTCATCTATAAAAAATAAATAAAGGCTTTCATAGGTAAATGGATGCAACTAGAGATCATACTCATAAGTGAAATAAATCAGACCTGCATGTGTAAACATCATATTGTCTCACTAGTGTAAGTACCTGAAAGAGTAAAACAAATCTGAAGTACAATAGATACTGTGAAATGGAAAGAATCTGTTGAAAGGTAAGGAATAACTGGGATAAGGAAAAGGAGAAAAGAAAGACAGAAGGGCAAAATGGATAACTATACTGCAGATTCTACTGGTCTATCGAAAGGAAAGTTAATGATTAAATTTTTTCTTTACAATTTTCAGATGAAAATATACAAATAGCAAATACATACATGAAGAAATATTCTACATCACTGATCACTTCAGAGATGCAAATTAAAATAACACTGAGATTCCATCTCACCCCAGAAAGAATGGTTATTATTAAGAAGTCAAACAAAAAAATGCTAGCAAGGCTGTGGTAAGAAAAAGGAACCCGACTTTACTATTTGTGGGAATACACACTCAAGCAACCACTGTGGTAATCAGTGTTGTGATTCCTCAAGAAATTAGGACTAAGGATACCATTTGACCCAATTATTCCCCTATTTTCTATCTTTCCAAAAGAATTAAAAGTATCATACCACAGTGATATATATGATTTATATACCCATGTTTATAGTAGTACAATTTGTAGTAGCTAAATCTTGGGGAAAAAACTCAAATGCCAATCAACTTATGAATGGATAAAAAAGATGAGTCCCTTTTGCACAATGGGGTACTGCTCATCCATAAAGAAGCATAAACTTCATAAACTTATTGCTAAATGGATGGACCTTGAAACCATATTCTTCAGTAAGATAAATTGGCATTGTATGTGTAAACATGAAATTTTTTTCTGGTATTAGAAACTGAAAGTGTAAATAAAAACTAAAATTTATAATAGCTATTTTGAAATAGAAAAATAATTGTTTGAAAAGGTATGGAAACTTAGGGAATTTGAAGGAAGAGTAAGGGAGAGAAAAATGAAAATGGGAATAAAGTCTTTTAAGTGAGGAAGAGTTAAAGGGGAGGTATGGGAACTGGGGGGAAAGAGGTACTGATATATATCATGTATAGGTGCAAATTCCTGTAATTAATGTGATTAACGTGTATGTCTAAATTGTACCAATATTCTTCTAAAAAAGAAAAATAGAATACATATTTGATTTTGGATCTTCATTTAGAAGGATATAAGCTTGAAAGTGAAAAGAGGTTTGAAACTTGTTTTCCTACATGTGTCCAGTGAGAGGATGGATCAGCTGATTTTATTTTCTTCTAGCCATAAGAAGGTTTCATTATGTTTCTAGACTTTATGACACAGTTGAAAACATTTCTGGCAGGGGAAATAGCTCAGAACCATAAGCACCTACCTGACAAGCACAAGAGCCTGAGTTTGACCCCTGGTAAAAAAAATCTACATAAAAAGTTTTTTAAAGAAAATATTTCTGGGCTGGGGAAATGGCTCAGCAGAGTAAGTGCTTCCCTGGCAAGCTCAAGGGCCTGAGTTCAATCCCGGGTTCTGAAAAAAAAAAAGAAAAAAGAAAAGAAAATATTTCTTATTCTTAATAAAAATGATTGAAATATTTAGCACCTCATTCCCAACTCCAATGTCACCTCTCTGAAAGGTCATCTCAGGCCATCCAGCTAAAGGAGCACCACTCAGCAGCTAAAACCAGTCCTGCTGTTTTAGTTTCACTTTAGCCCTGAGACACTCTGCTGTTTTTATTTGCTTATTCATCTGTAAGTATGTGGCCCTGTACTCTAGAGCATAACCTCTCATGTGGAAGCCTGATCTGTTTGTCCATTATTTTTTTTTTCCTAGAGTGCTGAACCTAATGATTCACATTATTATTTTTTAATTTTCTCCTACCTATTATTCCCATCATTTCTAAAAGTATACAATTGAAAACTGTATTTATTTTAAACCTACTGGGGAGACTAAACCATATTTAGAAGGTAATGCTGGGAACTATAAATATCATTGCCTTGTTGTAATCATGGATCCCTTGGTGGCTCACTGTGTACACTGAATAAGTCACTTAGCTTTTCTAGGACATGGAACCTCATGTAAAACTCTTACTTATATTTGTTATGTCATACAGTTGCTTGAGGATTGTTCACTTTTTTAATTACAACATAAATTACGTTGTAAGAAAGAGAAAAATGACTGATTCCATCCTACTCATCCTATATACATCGTTGTGAGCAAGACCAAGTTCACACAATTAAGATAGCTTGGGAATACTGAGTAATTTAGAGAACAGAAGTAATTACACAGAACTTCTAACAAATTTGTTTATAAAGCTCAGAATATAATTTTCATAATCACCCACACAGCTATCCATCTATCTGCAGGAGGCAAGTGGATCTTAAGTTAGCATTCAGGTGAGAAGTGAGTCTACCTGGCCTAGGAGTTTATTCAAAGTATGACTCTTGAAAAGAAAAATCCTAAAAGACAGGAAAGATAAACCAAGCATCCTTTAAAAAGGAATACCATATCAAAATAGGAATACTGACTTAAATGATAATGCAGGACATGTGAGCAAGAAACACAGACAAAGAGACAGTAATAGAGATATAAGTAAACAGTCATGATTTTATTAATCTACCTGTAAGACATCAGGAGCACTAAGAATAAATGAGCTGAGTTGTACCAAATAAAGCCGTAAGTGGTAACGGGTCATCCTTAGGTAAAGAAGGAAATATAATGGCAAAGAAGAGTTTACTTTTTAACTGTCATCACCACAGTATGACTTGCTCTTGATGGCAAAAGGCAACAGGTGGTATCTCTGATTTTAAAAATGCCCTGGGAATTTCCGTAATATCCCATAGCAAAAGCAAAGGAATGCTTTGAACTGGTAATAAATAACTGGAGCCAATGAATTTTCTCAAAAGAAAGTATCTAATTTCCTGCAAATATCCCCAGAGTCTGCAGCAAGAAAAGAACAACATTGCCTTCTGTGCCCTTTGTATGATGCATCATTGCAAATAACAAACTAATCCCCTTTGGCAGAGCATGATCTACAGATGTATGTCTTAAGGAGACAGCAGAGCTGAGATATTTTCAGCAATTTGAGATACCACAGGCTCTGGATTCTCCAAGGTGATTGTTTAGCTGGGATAAAATTACTTTTCATTTGTTTGCAGCCCACAGGCCAAAGTACATGAAAAAAAAAATATTGTGTGTTACTTGAGTTGCTTCTATTGCACCAGGAAAAATTACATTCATTCTGCTATTTGTAGAATGACTGGGACTTTAATATGTTGTTAAGAGTTAGGTTGTTATCCTGTGCCTTTTGGGGCTTGCCTTATTAAAATTAGATGACTCTGAACATTTTGTCAAAGTAGTTGTCTCTGAAAATGAACAGGAATCAAGCAGACACAAGATGTTTTAGGGAATTCAGCATTTACTCATTACATAAACATGTATAGAATATTCATTGTTTGTAGGGTGTTAAGTGACATAGTAGGGAATTAAAGTAAATAGGAAAAAGCTTTTCATTGATGAGACATCCAGTCCAGTGGGGGAAAAAAGGCAAAATTAACAAGCAATTAGACTTGATAAGTACCACAAGGAAGGGTAGTATCAGGTCCTGATGAGGTTTTTGCTCATCTGACCTTTGCACACTGCCCCAAAGACTTCATCTGAGTTTTGCACCACTGAGCACACACAAGACAACTTATCACCTCAGAAGAGACTTCTTGGCACCAGAAAAAGTAACTCAAGATGTATTTCTGCCTGACATTTGCTTAAGAGTATCAGCATTGAGTATGAGATACAATACACTACAACAGTATTAAAAATTGTGTGGTGGACCTTTTGATTGTACCCATTTTCCAGCATTAACAGAAAAAAGGTCATCTAATGACAGACAGTGAGTATTGCATATGAAGGAAGACAGTGGACCAATAATAACAGCCTCTTTGTCCCAAAGTCAATAATTTCTATTAATGCAATAAATAATCAAACAGAAATCTTCATTCAAAAGAAACATTTTTATATGTTACATATAACTGGACACTGATATTGTGAACACTGCAAAATGTGGGTAGGAGCAGTCAGTAGAAGTACATTTGGCTATGAAGTGACTAATGTTTTGAGTTTTGTTGTATGAATATTAACTATGTCCTTTTATCTCATTTTGTTAAGGTTCTCAAGGGGAACAAATTCATTATAAAAGTTATGTGTAATTATGCAAGGGGATTTATGAGCTAGGCCTGCTGGATCAGAGACAGGAGAGTCCACAGCAGCCTCTGTGGAATGAGAGACAGAAGAATCCACAATGGGTATCTGCAAGCTGGAAATCCAGAGGAGGGGTGCTGGTGAAAGGAGTGTAAGTCCACACCCGCTCCAGCCTCCACTGCACTGGAACAGCAGTGCCAATGAAAGGAGAGTAAGTCCAAGTTCCTTCAGTCCTCTATTGCCTCAGAAGTTTAGGGCCAGCTAGAAGATACATGTGGTGGAACAGGCACCTCCTAGGAAAGACTCAGGATCAGTGATAAGGCTATCTAACAATAAAAATCTAAAAGTATGAAGACAGAAAGCAAAATAAAATAGAAAATGACAAAATAAAGAATCAAAATGTAATTTAAAATGCCAAGCCCAACCAGGACAATTCCAGAACACAAAGATATAGGGGAAATCAGAAGCCAACAAATGCAACTCTCTGAAATGATAGCAGAAGTGAAAAAACAAATGTAAGAGTCTATAGAAAAAATAATTGCTGAAATACAAAAAGAAAAGACTCAAAATAAAATGTCTCAAAACAAACACAGATAAACAAATAGAGGAACTCAGAAAAATTATGGAAGCCAAAAATGTCAGGCATAGGCAATAAATACAATCAACAAAACAGATCAAACAGAAATAAGGAGATTGGAAATTCTGTTGAAAGTATATACAGCAGATTGATTCGAACCCCAGCATGCTGTGCTGGTCCCACTTCAGGGCACACTAAAACAGGGATTGAGACTGGGTGTGTTGGCATGTAACTATAATCTCAGAGCTTGGGAGGCTGAAAACAGGAGGATCACTACGAGTCTGATCTGTGTAGTGAGACTCTATAGACCCTGTACTAAATACATAAAAAAGAAAGTATATACAGCAGATTGAATAAAAGTGAGGATAGACTATAAGGCCTAGAAGACAGGAATGTGACCAGCAACTAGAAAAAGAAAAATATCTTAAGAATCACAAGAGATGATGGAAAATCAATGCAACAACTACAGGATGAAGCAAAGAAGCAAAACAAGATTCATGGAAATCAGCGAGAGCTGGAGATAGCACAAAATCCATTTAAAACCTCGTCCCAGAAATAATGTCACAAAATTTCCCAAACAAATATAAATATCCAGGACCAAAACCCAGGCACGCCATGTAAGTGAGACCCCCTGCCACACCCTTGGGACCCCTCCGGAGCCCATCCCCGCCCCTTCAAACCTGCAGAGTGAATGAGAACTTCTGCCATGCATTCGGGGCCACCAGATCCAGCCCAAGCTCAGGCCCAGCGACTGTGTGGGAGAACTTCCGGCACCTGTGCACCCACCTGCAGGACCTCTCAGGACCGAAACCCAGGCATGCCACTTGAGACCCTCTGCTGTGCCCTTGGGATGCCTCCACCCCTCTGGAGCCCATATCACAAGCCCACCAAGTGAGTAAGAACTTCTGCTATGCTCTCAGAACCCCCCAGACCCAGCCCAATACCAGGCCCACATAGTGTATGGAGGAGCTTCTGCACACCCCTGCACCCCTGGACCATGGGCACAACACAGGGCTCAACAGGTTAGGGGCACAACAGGTTCACTTTCAAGGGCTGAAGCAGGAAGGAGCTGAGCACAACAGCTAGAACCAAGCCAGACACAAATGGATAAAATCAAACTTAATAGATCTGCACCCAAATTTCAGTAAGGGCTAAGATTATAAGTGCACTAAAGCTCTACACCAAAGGTCAGAAGTCAGTGCTATAAGGAATGAAAAAGTGAAGGAGCAAAATGCAATATTAGGTCTCGAGCCCACCCAAAACAAGTGCAGAGGACACTACCTCAGCTGAAATGTATGAATTAATTGAGTCTAAATTTAAAAAAAACAACAGCAGAAAGGTATAAAGGAACTCGAGTCAGAATTAATCCCTCAAACAAAAAAGAAATCTCTGATTTGATAGCATCAGAGGTAAAGAAACAACAACAGAAAGATATAGATGAACATAGATCAGAATTAATCTCTGAAATAGAAAAAGAAATCCCTGATTTAATAGTATCTGAAGTAACTACAAGTCCAATCTGTGTTGCAAGACCCTGTACTAAATACATTTCTTTAAAAAACACCTAGAGAAAAGAAACATATTGCCTACAAAGAAAATTCCATCAGAATCACAGCAGACTTAGCAACACAACTCTAAAATCAAGAAGAGCTTGGAGTACAGTATGTCAAGCCCTAAGGGAAAAAAATCTTCTACTCAGATAGAAGTACCTTTTAAAACTATCTTTCAAAGTTTGGACCACAAGTCCAGCTCCAAAGAATGCTCTCAAAGACAAGTGAGAAAGAAATAATGAGGACCAAAAGTGAAAGAACATCAGTAGAAAGCACCACCAGGCAGAACAAGCAATTAAACAGAGGAGAAAGACAGGGAACAAACAACAGGGGAAAAACAAAAGTAAAGCCAATACATAGCACCAACCAAAAGAAAGACTGGCAGAATGGCTCAAAAAGCAAGATCTAACAATATGGATGGAAAAAAATTATCTATGCCACAGGACCCCAGAAATGTGGGGGTATATATTCTATTTGCAGACAATACAAACTTTAAGGCAAAACTCACCAAAAGAGACAAACATTAGTATATAGTTGTTAAGGGAAAATTCCACAAAGAGATAACTATCATAAGTATTTATTCACCAAACACAGGTTCACTCAACTACACAAAACCAATATTAACAGACATGAAAAAACAAAGAAGCACTAAAACAAATGTAGTGGGGATCTTAATTCCCCTCCTTCAAAAATGCATAGATTAACTAGGCAAAAAAAAAAAAAAACCAAGAAATAGTAGAATTAAACAGTGCCTGTGAACAAATTGACTGCATAGATGTCTATAGTGTTTCACGCCAAAACATCAGAATACACATTCTTTTCAGTTTCACATGGGATATTCCCCAAAATGGATCCTATATTAACCGACAAAACATTTAAAGAAATGTAGAGGAGCTGAAATCATCCCACACTATCTCACAATATCACAATGAAATTGGACATCAACAAAGAAAAATCACAAAAACTACATTAATACATACATGTAAATTAAACAACAGTAGTCTGAACAATGAAAGGATTACAAAGGAAATTAAACAGGATATATAGTGAAATAATAATGCCAGTACAGCATACCAAAACTTATGGGATACAATGAAAGCAATTTTATTTTAATTATATTTATTTTATTTTTTTAAGATTTAACTTTTTTCATTTTATCCCATAATTTTATTGAGAAACAAATAGCAATGAGAAAGTTTCCAATCAAATTGATAGGACAGTTTAAATAATTAACACATTGTATACATTCTTCCTAGTGGTTAATTGCTGTACGAGATTTGTCATGATATACTATTTACAAACACCATTAGAACAAATCCCTCTTTTCATTAAGAGAATGTAACTATATATCTA
>NDGM011029813.1:271-10486 GCA_002564305.1 Octomys mimax
CACTTAGGGCAATAAGGGGGGGGGGGATAAATCAGACGCCAGATTAAAGCAACAAGCCTCGATAGTCCTTGAGGTTTGAAGGTAGGATGTGGGGGCAAACCAGGTGAAACCCTCTGAACAAAGATGATTGAGAGCAATGACCTGGAATGGACCTTAAACTTCTTTGTTTCTTCACTATAGTGTGCTTCCATGATAAACATCTCCCAGAGGGGAGATAACCATTTCTAAGCATATGTGGGACTTTGTGCAAACTCACACTTGTACAGTAATTAAACTCCAAGCACTCTGCAGACCCCTTTCTCGTTTGGAAAAAAACTCCATGAACAGTGATGTCCATTTGGGACCCCATGACAGTGGAATATGTCCTTGGTTAGGTGCTTCTCTGCCCAGGGAGGAGCCTGATGTCTATTTGTGGAGTAGGTAACTGTTCCCTTTCCTGGGGCTGCTTGTGGCATGGTAGGTTTTATTTCATTTCTGCAGTATTTTCCAGTGAAAACGTCTGCATAATGAAGGCTGTTGCCTCAGTTGCTTTTTTTTTTTTATTTTTGAGACAGGGTCTCACTGTGTAGCCAATGTTGGTCTTGAACTCACAATCCTGTCAGTTTACTGAGTGCTAGGATTACAGGAGTATACTACCAACACCTGCTTGTGCTGTTGTCTCAGCTTTAATTTCTTTTCTTTTCTTTTTTCTTTTTTTGCAGAACCAGGAATTGAACTCAGGCCCTTGCGCTTGCCAGGGAAGTGCTTATTGTACTGAGCTTTCTCCCTGGTCCAATCAGCTTTAATTTCTTTTGCTACTCAAGCAAGGATTCTTGATAGCTGCTGACCCCTGTTGCTAATCTGTTTTTAATCTCAATGGAGTTTCACATGAAATTTCACACAGATGGAGCCTTCTGTGACTGTCTTCTTTCATGTAACATGTTATTTTCAGCAATTGTGCCGTATCATAGCACGCATCACAAGTTCCTTCTGGTTTTATGGGTAAATACTTGTCCATTGGTGGCTCCGCCACTCTCTATGTGCCCATTTGTCTGTTGATGGACATTTGAATTGTGTCTGCTTCTTGGCTATTATGAATAAAGCTTGGAGCATTTCTTTAGGTTTATGTGTGAGATGATTTTAATTTTGTTTGGGCATATTACATCTAGAAATGAGATTGTTGAGTCATGTTAACTCCAGTTTTAATTTTTCTAGGAACTGTCAAATTGCTTTCCAACATAGCTGTACCATTTTATAATATTCCTATATTTTCACTAACATGTCATTATCTGTTTTTTTGATTATATTTCTCTTACTGGGTGTGAAGTTGTATTTCCTTGTGGGTTTGATTTGCATTTGCTGAATGACTAATGTTATTGGGCATCTTTTCACATTTATGGGCATCTTTTTATACTTACAATATGTGTATTATGCATAATAATATATATTATGATATATATGATTAATAATTATATATATTATACATATACACACATATCTCCTTTGGGAAAATGTGTATTCCAACTATTTGTTCATTTTTAATTTTAATTGGATTATTTATCTTTTTGTTGTGGGTTATAACTATCTTATTTATTCCCTAGATACAAATCCTTCCTCAAGTATGTGGTTGCAAATGTTTTCTCACTGTTTCTGGGTGTCCTTGGAGTGCAAAGACTTTTAGTTTTAATGAGGGCCAATTTATCTATTTGTGGCCTATTTTGCTTTTAGTATTATGGATGGAAAGAAACGCTTTTTTTTTCATCTTAGGTTCATGGCTGAGATTCCTATAATAAAAGCAAGAATAGCAGAAAAATTGTACATGGATTTGATATTTAAAAGAATGACCAAAACACATGGTAAATTCTAAATTAAAAATGTTACCCCCATCGAAACACTTTCCTCCACTCCAAACGCTTATTCCATCGCTCTGCTCTCTTCGGAAGCAGCTCTGGAGGTCCTCTTTTGTGAGTGTCTTTACATGGTGTAATAAAAAAGACAGTGAATGCTGCTGCTGAGTGCTATCCTAGGGAGAGGTAGCCCAGTAAAAATGGCACTACATGCTTTCATCCACCTTAGTCACTGGACCTGGCACTGTGTGACTATTGGCCTTTCCTGAAAAACCCAGATGACCCCAAAAGGTAAACACTGAGGAAGTCAGGATACAAAGGCAGCTGGGAAAGTACCCCTAATGATGTGACAGTGGCCTTCCAGAACCGCTTCTGAAGATGGCAAGAATCATGGGGTAAGTGGATTCAAAACAACAGGGAGCATTCTGAGGGTGTGTCTTTTGCTATAACAAATTTTTAAAAAATGTAAGTATTCACTTTGTTTTTGGATGACACCTTGAAAGCTCTAGGTGTAGGACACAAGAGATGTAAAAATGAAGACATCAAGAAACAGAGCCTGTGCATTTTTATGCCTGGCTTGATGGAGGGAGGATGGTTGTAGGGACAAAAGATGTAGAAACAGGCAGTAATAAACTGAGCAGCCTGTGTGTTCAGGTTTTTTCTTCTTCTTCTTCCTCCTTTTTGGTGGAACTGGGGATTGAACTCAAGCCCTTGAGCTTACCAGGGAAGCACTTATTCCACTTAGCTATTTCCTTGGCCCTAGGAGGGGACTTCTTCAGTGGGGCTCTTATAACTTACTTCAAAAAACAAGGGTGATGGGCTGTGGAGATAGTTCAGTAGAATAAGCACTTGCCTAGCAAGTGCAAGGTCCTAAGTTCAATCCCTAGTACCACAAAAACAAAACAAAACAAAACTAAACAAAAAAACAGAGCACACAAAAAACAACCACCCAACCCAAAAAACCAAAACAAAAAACAAAAAACAAAAAACAAAAACAAAACAAAAAAAAAAAACAGGGTGGAAGTAAGTCAGAGGCTTATCTTCCTGCTGCTGTTGATTTCTCATAGGTCAAGATGCCATAGTTTGGTGTGGTGTGTCAGGATCCCCACCAATATCACACATAAAAAACATTACCTAATCCAAGGTCATGAGGGAGGCTCATAGAAATCTCTGAATCTGCTCTTTGCTGGTCAGCAGTGTGGGATGACTAGTGCTCTCATGAATAACTATTGTCTGAGGCTGGGGCTGCTAGTAGGACTGAGCCCTGAGCTGTTCTCACTCCATTCGTTTGTGCCAGCCCTGATTGGAGTTGTTAGATGCCTAGGTGGTATGTAAGGATTGGAGAACTGTTTGTTAGAAAGCACCACTGAGGCCACTCAGGTTGTCTGCTTCTGTTGCTGGACTCTCCAGAATTATTTTCACTTATGAGTTCCTAGAAGAGCCAAGATGTTGGCATGACTGGCTGGTGTTTTTGTGGCCCACATTGCTGCTGTTATTACATTCTGTTTCCATCATTGCTTTCAGGAGCTTTAAATACATCTGTAGGGCTTTGGAAAAGCTTCAACAATGGTGATGGCTATGACCTGTCATGTGGGCATAAAGATTCCCTTAAGACAGTGCAGTTATTCGTAGTCGTGCCCATTATCTCTCTTATGATCTTTGTGTTCCAACTCTTTGCCATGGAGAAGAGAAACTAGTTCTTCCTGGGAGCCCCTTGCTGGTGCTGGTTGTGCATTATGATAAGAGTGTCCATCTGCACTTGCTATGCCAACAGCAATGGAAATGCACCTCCGCACAGGCATCCACCATGGCTGCTCTTCATCCTGATCTGGATCTGCTTCTGCTTCAGTTTTATCCTTGGCTTTCTCTATGTGCCCCTGGGAAAGAAGTCAAACAAGTGTTGGTGGGGAATGGGAAAACACTGGAATCTGAGAGATGACTGGAAATCACTGTGTAGGAAAAACCAAGAGAGGAGAGAGGACTGGGGAGGGGGAAGAAAGAGTGGGAAAGGTCCAAACCCAAAACATTCTTGAGGACATTCTTGACTGTCAATGTTTCCCAAGAGGCCTTGCCCTTGGGAGAAAGTAACTAGCTTGTGCACTGATACTCCCATGATGGAGGCCAGAGAAACTCCCTGTGGCCATGAGACTTGGCCTCCGGCTGCCTCTACTTCTGAGGACGAATTCTGGGTTCTACACTGAAGTCTTACAGACCTACTGCAGCACGCATAAATAACAGATAGCACAACAGGTTCTGGCAAGAGTAAATCCTGTCTCCAGGATGACTATGCTAAGACTGGAAGCCACCCTGGCTTCTGACCCAAGGCAGAACTTCACATTCCCATCTGAAGTGTCTATAGGAGGGCTCTGGCCAAGGAACTGCTGTGCCTCTTGAGGATAGATATTTAGCTCTGTGGAATTCAATGGCACTGTGACAAAAGGGGAGACAGAAAGATAATTTATAAAGCCAAGTTGGAGGGCTAGCTAATCAAGAGAGAACTTTCTATCATGGGAGACCCAGGGAGGGGCAGGGCACAGTCAGATTTCATAACTCTACCTCCCAAGACTTCTTGATATTGACCCTGTAAACATCTAGCTCACTCAAGGCTTAACCTGGGTCCAGTGGACCTATCCCTTACTTTTATACTGTGAATTTGTACGTTAGCATTGTAGTAGCTGATTGTGTATCTTCGCACCTTGCTCTGTGGGATATAGGAATCAATCTATGTGTTTGTCCACTTGGTATGACAAACAGCAGAGTATACATGTGTGCAAAAATGACAAAGTGGGATGTGGACCCATCTTTATGCCATATCTAACTGGCTTTGCATATTTTCACCCAAGCATCACAGAGGGTCCAATAGACCTAAAGCACTCCAGGGCTTGTTAAAAAAATGTTTGCTTCCCAGCCAGTGAGTGAGCGAACAAGAGAGGAGAGGGCACTCTGGGTAAAGGCACTGTGGCCACCATTATCCCCTGCTTTTCTGCTGTACCTACCTTGGTGTCCTGCCTGTTCTACTTGTTTGTGGCATATAGATAAGTGTGTTCATTTAATTGAAGAAAATGGAAACTGAGCAACCAGAGGAAACCTTCCCCAACACTGAAACCAATGATGAATTTGGTGAACATCCTTCAGAAGATATGGAAGAGGAGCAAGCATTTAAAAGATCTAGAAACATTGATGAGAGGGTTGAATTACGAATTCTGCTTCAGAGCAAGAGTGCTGGGGTAGTGATTGGAAAAGGAGTCAAGAATATTAAGACCCTCCATACAGACTACAATGCCAGTGTCTCAGTCCCAGACAGTGGTGGTCCCGAGCACATATTGATTATTAGTGCTGATATTGAAGCAATTGGAGAAATTCTGAAGAAAATCATCCCTACCTTGGAAGAGTACCAACACTATACAGGAAGTGACTTTGACTGTGAGTTGAGACTATTAATTCATCAAAGTCTGGCAGGAGGAATTACTGGGGTCAAAGGTGTTAAAATCAAAGAACTTCAAGAGAACACTCAGACATCAACCAAGGTTTTCCAAGAATGCTGTCCTCATTCCAATGACAGAGTTGTTATTACTGGAGGAAAGCCTGACAGGGTTGTAGAGTGTATAAAGATCATCTTTGATCTTATATCTGAGTCTCCTATCAAAGGATGTGCACAGCCTTATGATCCCAATTTTTACGATGAAACTTATGACTATGGTGGTTTTACCATGATGTTTGATGACTGCTGTGGATGGCCTGTAGAATTTCCTGTGTGGGGAAAAGGTGGTTTCGGCAGAATGCCTCCTGGTCGAGGTGGGCATCCCATGCCTCCCTCTAGAGGAGATTATGATGACACGAGCCCTTGTTGCGGACCATCACCTCCTCCTCCTGGTCGAGGTGGCAGGCGTGGTAGCAAAGCTGGGAGTCTTCCTCTTTCACCACCACCACCACCTAGAGGAGGTGATCTAATGGCCTATGATAGAAGAGGACGACCTGGAGACCGCTATGATGGCATGGTTGGTTTCAGTGCTGATGAAACTTGGGACTCTGTGATAGGTGGAGCCCATCAGAATGGCAGATATCATATGAACCACAGGGTAGCTCTGGATATGATTATTCCTATGCATGGAGTCATGGCTCATATGGTGATCTTGGTGAACCTATTATTACTACACAAGTAAGTATTTCCAAAGATTTGGCTGGATCTATTATTGACAGAGGTGGTCAGCAGATTAAACAAATCCATCATGAATCAGGAGCTTCTATCAAAATTGATGAGCCCTTAAAAGGATCCGAAGATCAGATCACTGTCATTACAGGAACACAGGGCCAGGTACAGAATGCACAGTATTTGCTGCAGAGCAGTGTGAAGCAGTGTGCAGATGCTGAAGGATTCTAATGCAAGATACTGTTTTCTTTTTTATAATGTGAAGCAGTATTCTGGAAAGTTTTTCTAAGACTAGTGAAGGACTGAAGGAGTCCTGCATCTTTTTTTTTTTTTTTAAAGTCTGCTTCTGCTTACAAAGCCAACATTCCTCTGCTTCATAGGTGTTCTGCATTTGAGGTGTAGTGGAATCTTTGCTGTTCACCAGATGTAATGTTTTAGTTCCTTACAAACAGGGTTGTGGAGGGGGAGGGCATGCAAAAACTAACAGTGGAATTTTAAAGCAGCAACAGGGTGAGTGGATTTTATTTTTCATTCATTGCTCATAGTTAAAAAAAAAATCTCCCCCCCCCCATGTAATTATTGTGAATACCTTGCTTAGTGTGGTCACTGTAAACATTTGGGGGGTGGGACAGGGAGGAAAGTAACAATAGTCCCCATGTCCCTGGCGTCTATGCAGAGCAGTGTGCAGGATGTAATGCTCTTTTGTAAGAAATGTTTTAGGATTTTTAAAATAAATTTAGTGAATCTAAAAAAAAAGTTTGCTTTTAGTTTTTCTGGTAGATGTTGTCAGAGACCTGGCTGTGTAAAGGTGAAGCTGCTGGACACAGTGCTTTCTGACTGTACTGGAGGAGCTCATATTCATAGTGCTCTAAAGTCAAAATAACACCCCAAACGAGACAGCCGAGGGCGCAGGCTGCTGAACACTCCCTATTCCAGAGCAATAAAGCTGTCAACTGTAGAAATCAAACAGTTCTCTTAATTAACAAAATTTACTGCCTTGGGTCTAACTCACAGGGTTTTGCACCCTCTACTTGCTGTACCTCCTCCAGTCTGTGGAATAAATACAGGATGTCCAGAGCTCTTGTCTTTAAAAAAAATATTTAAAAAATCTTGTATTTATTCATTTATTTGGTACAGGGTCTTGCTATTCAGCTCACACTCATAATGATCCTCTTGTCTCTGTGTTCCCCAGCACTGGGATTACAGTCATGCACCATCACACCTGGTTTGGGTGGCCTGCAAGGTGCGCACAGGGTTCTGGGGCCAGTATGGCATGTGGTACCAGGGATTAAACCTGGATCCTTGTGCTAGTCAAATAAGCACTTAGATTGCTGAGCTATCTCCCCAACCCCAGAGTTCTTGTCTTTATTCCCAAAGAATTTTGACCTTCATGGAGCCCCTCCCCCCCGCCACCAAACCATACTACTTGTCTCTTTTACTTAAGCCATCTGTCATACGCTCATTTGTTGGAGATTAGGCTTAGGCCCGGTCCCTGATATCTCGGGTCTGATCAGGGACCTGAATCCTTGGACTAGACTTTTAAGCCTGAATGAGTAAAATTCACTCAGAGTGGAAAATGCTTGAGACAGCGAGAACCTTTACAGGAAGAAACTGTTCCAGCATGCCTGGAAAAGAGAAGGAAAGAAAGGCCACATGGAAGAAAGGGTAAGTTTTCTCATTGTGAAAGGCAATTTATTTCTATTATTCAGAAATAAAACATGGGGGAAAACACAGATCAATTTTAGCTCTGTTAAACAGCTTAGGCATCAGGGTTATCACTGCTAGAGTCATTTAGGAACAAAACTGGCTTGGCCTAAAGAGCCTAGGAGAAGCCACACCACATGAATCTATCTGAAAATGCTCAGTGACTTGTGTGCCAAAGAAAAGCTTCACAAAAATGCTCCAAGAGGTAACTAAATATAACCTATGGCTTCCTCAGACAGGTACTCTAGATGGGAGAGTTAGAAAAAAAATCTTATGAACACACGATGGGGAGAAATAATCTCCCTTGAGCTCTTTTCAACTTGGAAATCAATTCAATCAACTTTAAATGCATTATAGAACTCACAGCCAATAGCCTCTGATTGGGACTCAGAAAACAAAATTTCTTCCAACAAAGACTTCCACCTCCAAAGTGGAGACCCTTGGGAGAGCTGCCGCCCCAAACACTGGAGTCTTTGCAAAAAAAGTCACCACACCAGAGGTGTATGGGGAGAGACCTCAGTGAATTGGAAAAGCTCAGGGAAAAAACAAACCTGAACCAGTCTACCTAGACACCTACAGACTCTTCAAGGGGGAACCAAAAACATAAGAACGGAGAAACTGCTGTGCTCCACTGTTGCCACCACTTCTCACAGACCTCTGGGTGGGGGAGAAGCTGGGTTGGTGGGTGCTGACCAGTCTCCCAATGGGGACCATAGAGTTCTGCGGAGCCTAGAGCTGGCCCTGGATGAGGGAGGGGGGAGGAACCCAAATGCCAGCCTTGTCAAATGGCATGTCATCTGCAGTGCAAAACAAGTTATGTGCCATGGCTCAGGGCACCAGGTGGCCACAGCTTTGTCCTAGCGCAGGTCAACAGTGACAGTCATCTTTCTATGCTTCTGTCCACCTAGGATGCACCTGCTCTCTGTCTGTCTGTCTGTCTGTCTGGCTGCCTGTCTCTGTCTCTTTGTCTGTCTCTATCTCTCTGTGTGTCTGCCTGTCTGTTTGTCTGTGTGTCTGTCTGTCTCTCTCATCATCAAATGGTGCCAGCTGCAGCTATAAGCTGTATGGACACCAGTAGTCATAGCAACGTAGGAGACAATCACAAACAGATTTCTCATTCACAAGCAGGACAAAAATTAGCATGCTTCAATTGGTTTTTGAGAATATATGTAAAAATTATGTTCAGCTTTGTCCTTAGACAGGGTGCTGGAGTGCTAGGTGTGCAGAAGAAGGAGGTGAAATGCAGCACCTACCTGGAGTCAAAACAAAGGCACCAGTGAAAGGGAGAGCTATAACAGTATTGGAAATTACTTAAAAGCCTCTAAGGTTGTAAAAACCAAATCCTATAAATGTTTAATGTTAATCCCAAATACACAGAAAGCCTGATAATTAGAGTTAAATCCTGTAAAAATTTTTATTTCAGTGATCAAGAGAATGAGCCAAGGAAATCTATAATGATCAAAAATCAGGCATACACCTCTACATTAAATTTTTCTGGTTTTTGATTGGTCTAAATTTTTATACTTTCTTTAAATGCATCCTTGCTGTGTTAAGTCTTACACAGAGATCCCAGGAATGCTGTTAGCAGAGAGAAGTTCTGCACAGGTGCAGGTGACAGAATATGTAGTGATGACAGAGCTGATGACGGTATATGAAGGAAAAGGACAGGAAGTTGCTGGTATTCTTAAAACAAAACAAAATTTAATTATAGAGAAAAGGTTCTATTTATCCTAAATTCTTATTATAAGAGATCTCTGTTAATTGACCTACAAAAAGTTTTTAAACTATTCTATTTATAATTATAAACTTCAAAAATTATAAGTTATTGTAATGCTATATGGAAAAAACATGAGTATTTTATAAACAAATTGTCCTACATGTATTTGTTGTTTATCTGTCTGTCCAATGTGTAGAAAATTGTTTTATTTGAGCTCAACAAATACTTTTTTTTCTTTGTAGTTTTGAATTTTTGAGAATTTGTGTGTAATTTAAGTTGGTTTATAGGTAAATGCCATTAAAATTAAGGACTTACTTCTATCTAGGTTGCCAAAAATCATATTGATATCAAAATTGGTTTTATAAATGCAATGCATATTGTTGTCTGTGTATAATAATTTGAGAGCCTTTCATTGGTCAAAATAGTTTCTTAAGTGTTATGCTCTGGTTCTCATAGGTCCTCACACATTTTGTTAAGATAATTAAACAGAAATCCTTTAATCTGAAGAAACTCCTGGACAGGAGTATTTTTGGTGAATAAAGGAGAAGCTACTAGAAAAATTGTATTCAAGCCTTTGTCCATTAATGACCTCCATAGCCTTATGGGAAACTCCCTAGTGAATATTGTTAAATATATTATTATGATATGTTTACATTGGTTGTCATCCAGTCTTCTATGGGTAAAACAATAATATTTCCTTACTAAAAGGTGCTCTTGAAACAATACAGTAAGAAGCTCCCAAGAAAACAGGAAGACAATGGATGAAAAAGATGTGGTATTTTTATACAATGGAGTATTACTCAGCTATAAAGAATGAT
>NDGM011029820.1:0-15656 GCA_002564305.1 Octomys mimax
ATAATAAAGACAGGGGGAGAAGCTGGGGCATCTTCTCTCCACTGCATCCCCATCAGCCTGTGCCCATTGGGTAACTGTGGAATTATTGCTATTTTTAATTTCTCAAAAATTTCTTTTTTAATTTTCAAAAGTAGTCCATGGTAGAAGAATTAGAAGACAAGAAGAAAAATAAATAAATCCCAGTTATGATTTTAACATTTAAAGATAACTTCTGATTTTTAGTTATTTAGCAAATTGTGTGTGAGAGACATTAAGAACATATTGTATAGCTAATATTATAGTATTTTAATTTTTTCCATAAAATAAGTATTTTGACTACTTCAGTGTTTTCTCATAATCATTTTTTGAAAAACATGACTTTAATTGTCACACCACATTCCACTATTTCCCTATTATTGGGAATTTAGATTATTTCTCACTTCCCAAATCACATTTATAATTCTTTTTTTTTTTTACATTTATAATTCTTTATAATGGTATTATAGTGAATGCCTCTGCTTGGGTCGGTGACTTTTTAGGGTATTCTCTTACATGGGACCAAAGTACATAGATACCTTCAAGGCTAAAAGACTCCAAGGTGCTTGGCACTTCTTGTTTCCCAAAATGTGAAATCATATTTTTGGCATGTAACTGGCCTCTCAGCCCCATAAATCAGTGTTTTCTAAAGCATTTCTTTTCACCAAAGCATGTATTTTCCTAAAGTTCCAACTACTTTGCAAACAATAGAAGATAAGCTCTAGTTTTTTCCAGAAATGAAAATTCCACTAGTATTTCTAATTATATAAGGGGATGAAAATATGTTTACGTGGAATATAGTGTTTTAGAAAATGATGGGGGAAAGGATAGTGCAGGAGACGCTGCCTACCAAACTGTGTAACTGTCAACATTTGTTAGAGAAACTGCATGTTAAATATACTATGGTTGAAACTTCTATTTAACTTGAAATTTATGGTGAATCTTTTGGAAAAGTGAAAACTTGCTTTGTTAACACAAGAGGGAGAATATGAGAACTCTCCTATTTTAGCAGCTTTTCTGTAAGTAAAGTTGTTTCAAAATAAAGCTAAAATATTTTTAAAATATTAATTTAAACAAATTATTACAATATTAATAATTGAAGGAAAAAATGAAATTGTACTGGATGTATACAAAAATTTCACAGAACTAAGGAAGCAAGTCCAGTCTGGAAGCTACTGGTCTTTTTGTATATTTACAAATCACAAATAGCTCCACGACTGAGCAGAATCCCAACCTGATTCTGCAGTGGCTACTTAAACCTGTCTTCACTGAAATCTGAGAACGTATTATAGACAAAGTTCACTGGATCTTCACATGGCCAGCATGTAAATTCCACATTCATCAGTTTCTCTTTTCCAAAGAAATGACAGTGGTGGTAATCCCATCAAGTGGAGCTGAGGCTTTCTAAGAAGCTGGGACCGGCAGCTGGATAATAAAGACAGGGGGAGAAGCTGGGGCATCTTCTCTCCACTGCATCCCCATCAGCCTGTGCGCAGTTGGCTTGTGTGGAAGCCTCATGCTTCTCAGGCTTGTGGCAGCCAGACTGCCTGCTATGTTGGTTGCAGGGGAAGAGAAGAAAAGTGCCTTGATGTTTGCTTCGAAGAAGCCTGGAGAACCTAAATCCAAGTCTTTCACGTAGAGACAATGTCACTCAGTTCTCGATGAGATTATCAAATGGTCCAGTTCTAACCTTACAGATTTTCAGAATCTATACTCGGCTAGACAGATAATTGAAATATTCTACAAGGATAATTAGGTCTGTGTTTAGCATAGTTCTGAAAGTTGAAGGAAACCTAAAATTTCATTACCTGATAAATTCATTTCATAAAAATTAGATTTCATGTCATGACACTTCAATTGCATATTTAAAATGAGAATTTAACATATTTAATTGGACAATAATTACACAATTATTACATGATAGTTAGATGTAGTGTATCATAGAACATATACCTTCTCTGGATTTAATTACTACACTGCAGAAATGACAAAATAAGACTTATTTCATATGTTTTAAATATCTTTTATTAATTAAAATGCGACAGGCATGAAAACTCCAAATATCTTTAGCTATGATAAAAAAAGATTGCACTAATCCCCAAATGTATTTCTTATGTCTTGTGAGTCACATACTTAAGGTCTAAGTTTAAGATGATTAATGGAAAGTCATCTTTTTTTATAAATGATATTCAGGGGCAACCTGCTCGAGTCCCCCTTCTGTCCCTCTCTCAGACAGGAGCTTTCTCCCAATAAATATTCTGCTAAATGAATAAATATGATATTCAAAATTTTTTTTGTTGGAAATTTGTAGTGTTGAGTCCAGACAGCTCCATATATGTGGGGAGCCATGGAAGTTGCAATTGGTCACACGTGTGAGAGTGGGACGAGGCCTCAGTGTCTAAAGTAATCAAGCTACCTCAGTCCTGAAATGAGCATCCTCACTGACTAATGTCAGCTATTGTGTCATGTGATGCTAACTTTCCAAAGGTATAAACAAATGTCCCTACTGTGGTGCTGGGGATCGTTTCACCAACCAGGTAGATGGACCACCACCTGACCCTGCTCTTGTCTTTTTGTCTGTCTTTTCCTCATTTCTACCACTGTTTCTCCCCAGGGTACAAAGGATCACACCAAGAAATCAATGGATCCATAAGCATATGTGCCATTTCATATAAAGCTCATAAAAATAAAATTTTAACCTTATATTGTTAAAATATGCATGCTCCTGTGATAAAACTATTCTTTAAGTGTTAAGAAAAGATAAACACAAATTGCAAGTAGTAATGACCCCTCAGGTCAGGTAGGAGGTCAGAGTGCAGGAGAACATGGTTATCAGAAAAGACTTGCAATGCCTGGTTCTGGGGCAGGGAGCTGTGTTCTCACATATTCGTTGGCTTATTGTGCTTTATGCCAAGTGTTTTCACTACATATATTGTCATTCAAAGAATAGTAAAGGATGAAAAAAAAAACACATTCATTTCCATTTGCAATGCTATCTACTGCTATGACCAAGAGTGGGAAAATACATTGGTCCCCCTTACCTATATTTTTGGTTTCTGAGGTTTCAATTACTTATGGTTAACCATGACCTATAAATATTAAATGGAAAATTCCAGAAATCAATGGTTCGCAAGTGTTGAATTTTTGTTGTCAGTGGAATGATGATACCTTGTACTGTCCTTCTAAATCCCACACTGATGAAGGCATCCCTTTGGCCAGGGATGTACACACTACCAACCCTTGGTCACTTGGAGCTTATCTCAGTTATCAGATTAATTATGCTGGTATCACAGTGCTTGTGTTTAAGTAATGCTTACTTTACTCAGTAATGTTCTAAAGTACAAGAAGAATGGTGCCAGTGCTCTAGATAGGTCCAAAAGAAGCTGCAAAGTACTTCCTGTAAGTGAAAGGTGAAAACTCTCAATTAGGAAAGAAAATAATCTTGGGCTGAGGTTACTATGATCCAGAGTAAGGGTGAAACTTTTGTCTGTGAAATTTTGAAGAAGGAAAATAGATCTGTGGTAGTTTTGCTGTTGCACTTCAAACTGCAAGTTAAGGCCAAAGTGTGTAATACATGTGTAGTTAAAACAAAGAAGAGATTAAATTACAGAGTTCAGTATTATCTGTTTCAGGCATTCCTTGGGGGTCTTGGACCATATTCTTCACAAGTAAGGAAGGACTACTTCATATTTATTATATGTATACATTGATTCATTATTTAAACTTAGATTTAGGTTAATGTTATACCTAGAAAATATATAAGGTAGTATTTTTTATATCATGCACATTTTAAGAACTGTTAGTTGCCAAGAATGATGTCAAAATTCAGCTCTTGGCCAACTTCTTAGCCAATTGGATTCTACTTCTAAGACCTGTAAAACTATTTATCTTGCACAAAAGTCT
Organism: Octomys mimax; assembly: GCA_002564305.1. NCBI lineage: Eukaryota > Metazoa > Chordata > Mammalia > Rodentia > Octodontidae > Octomys > Octomys mimax. The sequence continues at coordinate 3,919 of NDGM011029820.1, forward strand.
GGCAACTGCATTAAACACTTTTTTTCATACTGATGTATTAGGTATCCCTAGCAACCTAACAAATACAAAATAACCTTAAAGATTGTCTTAAAAAATCAGCTGATTCTATCATTATGGACATAGTTGTTATATGGACATTGAGGCCTATAAAATGCATATATTTGACAGCACTCAAAAATAAAGGCTCGGGCCAGGGTGACGGCTCAGTAGTATAAGCACTTGCCTGGCAAATGCAAGGACCTGAGTTCAATCCCTGGTTCCACAATAAATAAATAAATAAATAAATAAAATACATAAATAAATAAATAAAGGTTGGTTTACTACCAGCACCTCAGAGAAGAGATTAAATTATTTGTTTTAATAAAAAGCAACCCACAATGAACATAAGGAAATTGATCAGATTTGGCTCCTCTCCCACCTCCCAAATTGTAGTATCCAGTGATTTCTTTTTCAAAAATAATCTCATCCATTCAGCACACACCCTTATATTCACTGTTGCTTTAAGCAGGTGGATATTCCAACAGCTGGGTGCCACTCAATGGGAACTGAAGCAGAGGTGGCTGAGTGACTCAGACCTGAGGAGTGGCCTGTAAATCTGCCATATGAGCGCTGAGACATCCATCAGGGTGGTGTGCCCTTTCTCCACTGCTGCAGCCATGAAGTCATGGGCCTGCCATAGGGCTAACATATTATTAAAATAAATCACTGGCCTGGAGACTTGCATTTAAATACCAATTAACTCATAAGTAAATGGGAAGGAGCTGACTTGTCTCACCCAGAACGTTGTTTGGAGAAGTTGCTGAAATTACCACTCTATTTTGAGGCCTCTGCTTTCACAGATGCTGAGACAGCTGAGAAACAAGGGGCTACCAAAGTATGTGCCTTAGAAAGCCAGGCTTGGATCTGGCTTATAAATCTCTTTCCAATTTTCTTTCACAAAGAAAGTTGTACTTGGCTGAAGGTAGCTGCAGTAGGATCATTAACTTTCAAGAGCATTTAATGTTCATTGATGCCTAAATGAAACAATCAAATAAACAAATCACAGGCCCTTGCTTTTTCGTTGCCTTCTTTGTCTCTGTACAGAGCAGGTGCTATAAGAGAGAGTCCACTAGAGCAAAATCTGTCTTGAGATATCTGCCTTTCACTTAGTTCCTGTCCAGCCACAATCTCATGGAGGCAGCCAGACTCAGCCTCAAGGCCCAAGACCTACGAACTGTCCTCAGTTCCTCATGGCACACTGAGGCCCTGGCAGGCTACTCTTGCTCTCCACCATGCTTCTGAGTCTAGGGGTTTTTTTGCTTCTTATGCTCCCATGCCAAGTTCTAGCTCTATTTGTGGGGTTTTTTTCCCCCCTTTGTTTCATGGATACTGAAGTCTCACTTCTCAAAGATGTGGGTCATTCTGCAAAGCCTTTCCAAGGCATTTGGAGAGCTCCTCCAGTATCTTGGCTTTTCTCCTTGTCCACAGCCATGAGCTCTAGCAACCAGTCCTTTCTGGCTCAGACACATTCTCTAGTTTCAAAAGGGTCACACTCAGAGTGCAGACTCTGCTGTCAAGATTAATAACCCTGAGTTTGCGTGAAGAGCTTTCTCTTGCCTACATATTGTTCTTCTTCATGTCAGCTAGAGTCACAATTTGGATTTCAAATCAGTTTATTTTCTTGTCTCATTCATAAGAAGCTGAGATGTGCATAGACCCAGGAATTTACGGAATGTAGCTTATATGGACTTAGATGTGAATAGACTACCACACAGCAGCTCAGACCTTGCTTGTATGAAAACAAAACACTACATGAGCTCTTCTCTGTCCCTGTCCCTAGTGACCTGCAGACATGTTGTTAAACCTCATGGCCTATTAAGTCATTAATTTTTATCTTTCTTATCCAGAGCCATCAGATAACAAACTTTAATCTGAAGCTGAAGCCAACGGGAGTACCTTCACTGACCTCATGAATTGTTCTGCCCTTTCCCCTGTGAGACCAAAGACATGACCATGAGCAATGATTGCAGAGCGGCCTCTCAGGGACAGCTTTATGACTAGCTCCAGGCTCCATCTCCATGATCAGTTAAAAGGGAAAGTGTGTTTATTCAAGGGAGTCATGTTATTAACAAATTAGAGGGCACAGTTGCTAAACAAAGGCTATTTTCCAGCATCCAGTACATGCTATGAGACTTCGATCTTGTGTTCCACAAAGGAGGGCCAGGCTATGACTCTTCATCTACTGAGCAAGCCACAGGCACCTAGGCAGTCTGGCCAGCTCATCCCAGGGTCAGAACCTGTCTTGCAGACATAAGCACCTGGGGAAAGCATATCTGGACTGGTGTCTCTGGCCTGAGCATCTGCCTGGTTCATATTAGGATTCAAGACAATGTATCTTCTCTTTGCTCAGCTCTGGAAGCAGGAGAGGCTCCTTGTCCTTATGGGTTGAAAACAGCTGCCAACAACCTTAAGATACTGCTTCTATCCTCAAAGGAGATTAGCCCTGACTGCCTTTGGACAGAATTCGGCCATGTTGCCTATCACTGTCTCGTTGCTCAGTTACTTTGCAGTTCTAAATGCTTCTTAGGGGATTCATTTTGGTTTGAGCATTAATAAGAAGTGATTGATGCCTTCATCAAATATTACAGAAGTGATGATGCTGAGATGATTTAAAATACAGGCTTTGAAAGAACATGGAGTCATGGAACAAGAACGGAGTATGTCTGTGTCTCTCTTGTCCTCTGCCCCTCGGCCCTTCATATTGATGTAAGATTGCATACAGCAGCAACCCTTGCATTGTTTACTTAATTTAGAGATAAGGGGTCCCAGACCTGCTTTGGAAAAGAGAGCCTTATTTCTAATACAGAAGATGATTGTAAATATACGAGTTTATAAAATAGGACATAAAAGAAGTCTTGCTAAAACTTTTGTTGAGAAAACAAAGTACTTGAGCTTGTTTTGATCTGTAAACTATTTTCTATGCTACAGCCTAAAACTTCCACATCCATCAGCCTTCCTGTCTTAGTGTCCTAAGAAATGTCTGCAAACCAATAATGTTTTCCCTGGGGATTTCATTACTGAAAGGGCTCATTAGGAAAGACATTAAAACACGAATTACCTCATAAACTATTTAGTTGTGTACCCAGTGGGAGTATGCTTATTAGAGCCTCAACTTTTCACAAATAGAGCTAATCAATTAAACTTCATTAGAAACCAAAAGGACCCAAACAGAATGGATAAATCAGGAACCATTTATAAAAGGACTTGATTGGAAAAATGGATCCCCTGTAACTGCTCTAGGTAATTATCAGCGTTTGGATAGAGAAGGCAATTGAAACACTCCTGTCTTGGGCTGAAATCTCTGGAGTTTCAACAATTTCTAGATCGGTGTTTCTCAGGACTTAATGTCCTACAAACCACCTGAGGGTGTTAATCCTTGACCCTTTTCTCACTGGGGATCGAACCCAGGGATCCAGGCGTGCTAGGCACTAAACTACATCTCCAGCCCTGAAGGTGTTAATTAAATGCAGGTCTAAGAAGCTTCTATGAGATATTGGGGGTCCAGAGACCCCATTCTGAGCAGCAAAGCCTTAGTGTATATAATTTAACTATAAGTAGGCTTCATAGGGTCCAAATGAGCCACTAGACACCAATGCCACACCGAACAGAACTTTTCTGATTGTTCTACACTCTTGAAAGAATAAGAAAGTTATGAGAAGCCTTGACATCAACTAGAATTTCTCTCTTCAACATCACTGAAGAATTTATTTTTTTCTAATATTAATGGTAAATATTTTAATGTTACACTGAAAAAGCTCATCATAAAACTGGCTTCGTATCTCCAAAGAAACTAATATTTTAATTTTTTTTTAATTTTTAGATGGTACACAGTAATTATACATACTTATGGAGTACAGTGTGACATTTCTACATATGTACACAAAGTATGGTGATCTCATCAGGGTAACTGCCATATCTAGCACCGCAAACATATATCGTTTCTTTGTGTTGGGGAGCTTCAACATCTCTACTAGTGGTTTTGAAATATTCAATTAATCATTGTCATACTTACCCTACAGTTACTTGTCATAGCCAGGCCTTTGCCTGTACCCATTAGCCATTCTCTGGAGAGACCAGTTTTTAATGGAAATTCCACAGTATCTGAGGCATTAGACACAGCTTTTATCTTCCCCTTAGAAGGAGAACATATTTAGCTTGGGACTGCAGAATCACATCAAGGTATTGAGCTCACGATGATGGTGAATGGAAGCTTCAGGCTAGACTTCCAGCAGGAAGCTTCTAGTAGGATCTTAGGGGAAGTGTGTGTTGTTGAAGAGCCAGAGGGTCTTGTGTATTTTAAAAGGTTAATCTTGAAACCCTTGGACTTTGTTTTTCTTGTTAGTCTCTCAGAAAATAGCAACATTCATCATCTCACTGACAACCATGTCACTTCTTGAAGGAAAACATCAGTGTGGCTTCCACTGCTGGCCCAATCCTTACAGGGGGTGAGGAGAGCTCTCTGGTCTAGACAGCTCCAGCCTGTCACTAGGGAAGCCACAGGCTCTGGACCTGTGAATCATCTGCTCTGGGCTGAGGAGCTCAGCTCTGTTAGAGAAAAAAATGGAGTTCTAAAGTTCACAGCACTTCATGGGCTACCAGCATAGTTGAGGCACATCTGTGCTTAGTTAGTCCTCAGAAGGCAACTGGATGTCCCTAACAGATTCATAATGCTGACACAATACCAAACACCTCAGCACATTCAGAACTTGCTGTAGACTCACAAAGAGGGGTACGGAGCCTCCCCTCAAATTCTAGGCTGGTTTCTACATCATTAATACCAAGACCAAGATTAAGGTCAAATAAAAGCAAGCATGCCAGTGGGTTTCAAATGTAAAGATATGGCTCAAGGACTTCAAAATCTATTCCTGGCTTAGTGGCTATCATTAATGACTCAAGATCCACATCCCCTCTTGACTCCTGGTAGCAATTATACTCTCAGCCTACTTCTGAGAACAGTAGAATGCCAGGTATTTGCCAAAAGAGAGGTGCTGAAAGAGAGGTGTGACGGGGACATGGGAACACTGTTTTGACTTTCTCTGTAGACACATCAGGTCTAGGGTGAGGCAAAAGAGGTCCCAGGGCACAGCATGAAGTGTCCACTCTCAGACTTCTGCTAATGCATCTGGGCAATTATGTATTCATGTGTAATTCCTAAGGTAAGTGTTTTCTTAAATTTATATCTTGGGCATTCTCTTGCCTGCTTTCCAGCTTCCCAACTGGGCCAATCTTCAAACTGCTATGTTAATTAAAGGAAAACTTTCATTGGAAAGGCCCAGTTGGACAGGCTTCACAGATTCTCATAGAATTTGGAGAGATTCAAGGTCTGATTTTACAAAGATAAATTATGGAGGCTTAGGTAGGCTTTTGTTTAAGATTTCCTTTTGGAAACCCTTATGGGCTTTGTTTCCCTACTCACTCCCCCACCCATACTCACGTGTTGAAGTCCTAATTTCTAGTACCACAGAAAGTCTCTATACTTGCTGGCAGGCCTTTTAAAGGGGTAGTAAAGGCAGAAGAAGGTTACTAGGGCAGGCCATAACACAATATGACTTGTGTCTTTAGAGGAAGACTAGGACACAGACAGAGCATGTAGGATAAATCATGTGAAGACACCGGCTGAAGGTGGCCTTCTATAAGCTGAGGAAAGAAGCCTGGAACAGGTCCTTTCCCTTTTAGTCCTTCTGAGGAGCAGCGCCATTGACCCTTTGGTCCTGGACTTCAGCCTCCAGAACACTAAGACCATACATTTTTAAATCCAGTCGGCTTGTGGTGCTTTCCTTTGTCATTTCAGCACTAGCAAACCCATACAAAAGCAAATTGTTTCCCGTTATCTACTTCCCTTGGGGCCCAGGAGATGGCTCAATGGATTAAGCGCTTCCCTGGCAAGCACAAGGGCCTGAGTTCAATCTCTGGTTCCACCCAAAAAATAAAAATAAAAATAAAACATCTACTTCCCTGGCTTTTATTGTTTCTTCCTTAATTCAAAAATAGCCTGAAAGGGCTGGGGATACAGCTTAGCAGCACAGTGCTTTCCTGGCAAGTGCAAGGTGCATTCCTGGTTCACCAAAAAAACAACAAAAAGCTTCGAATCACTATGAACGGTGAGCAGGGCCAGCCTTGGCTTGATACTCTCCAGAGGTCTCAACTAATGTGGCATAAAATAAAACAAGAAAAAGCATTGCTCTACAATCCTAACGGGAGCATTCTCAAGTATATCATAATAGGTGAATGAAGGTTGGTGGGGAAATAACTTACATTTTAAGGAATCCAGACTACATTCTCTAGGTGGAAAAAGATAGGACATTTCTGGCATTATTAATGTTCCAGAAAAGATCAAGGATTGTTCTTATTCTAATACAAAGTAAGCACACAGAACTGCTTCAATTAGTTCAGCCTTTGCAGTGGGGGGATTTAATCTTTCTATAGGTCATCTCCATCACTCTTATTTCTGGTTTCCATGTGAAAAAGAATCAATCAATTGCTTTGACATCAGAAAGTCATAATATATCAATCGAATGTGAGAACAGCACACTGTGGCTATTTTTAAGGGCCATGAAAATGTCAATATTTTAAGCTAGTGGGAGTCATGTGCTCTTGCTAATGACAAATCTGGGGACATTGATTTCTGTTGTTTTGTGATAATCATTCCTCTGGTTTCTAAATCCAGTGGTGGTATGGAGCTGCCACATGGGGCTAACAATACTAAAAAGAAGAAAAAGCTCAAGATGTACTTAGTTCCAGAGGTATTGAGCTGTCCTGAAAGTAGCACATCTTGCCCAAATGTTCGAAATGCTGAACCCAAGGTAGCTAGAGGCAGATTCCGTCAGAGAAAAATCTGTTTTCTTGGGGCTTTTTGTTTCTGTTTTTAGGGTGTGTGTGTGTGTGTGTGTGTGTGTGTGTGTGTGTTCTCCCAGAAGCCCAGGTGGCAGCCTCCATGGCAAATAAAAAGCGCCTTCCTTGGGCATGATGCCTTGGGCATGATGCAAGGGCATCCTATTCTACACCAGCCTGACCTCCTACCCAGTTGTAACGGGCTCCCAGATGCATTATGAAATAAGGGGCTGTTGTGGCAGTCATGGAAAGTAACCATCTCTGACATTTCTAGCAAAGAAAATTGTTTTCAGTTTGAAATGACTGACTTCTAAATACACTTTGGGAGGGCCCACAAGATAGTTCAGTGGGAATAAGGGCTTTCTTAGGCAAGTGTAGGAACAGAGGTTCAACAGCTGGCCCCCGCCCCAACTGCAGGCACACTGAGCTAGCCAGCCCACCAGGCCACCAGGCCACCAAGCCACTAAGACCCAATGTGGTGGCACATGCCTGTAATCCCAGTGCTGGGGAGGATGAAAACAGGAGGAACACTATGAGTCCAAGCTGCGTATTGAGACCCTGTATGAAATGCATAAAAAAATAGTTTGGGTACATCACCCACAAGTGAGAATCAGGGCCTGCCTTCAGTGGAGTTCTTTGCAGAAGATCTACCTAGAAATTGTAGGGGCAACACCATAAACCTTAGAAAATGTGCTTCAATTCCTTAGCAAATTTGGTAACACAATAACCTTTAGTGAAGCAGAAATCAGTTCACTTAACAGGTGTGTAAATAATCCCTGGGTGAGCATGAATATATTTGAATATATTCTTGGTCAAAAACTCAAAACATAAGATCTAGATAGTCCTGTTGAATTTCTTTTGCCTGAATAAGTATTAAACTATATATAACTAAATTTTAAAAGTCACATACCAAGTGACAATGGAAAAAATAAAATTCCTCTTTTCTCCCAACCTATACGTAGCATCTTTTCCATTACCTTTTTATTTTCTACAGAGTTCCGTATAAGAATATCCTACTGGAAAAGGACACAGAAGAAAGTCTCAGTTATCCACCTGTAAAAGGTAATTGAAATCGTGTTCTAAAAAACTGTTTTCCCCATATTTCAGTTATCATTTTACATATATTTTAAAGACCTGACTGTAGTTTGCACCTCAGCACATTTTACATATATTTTGCTAAGATCTTTCTCCCATTCTTACAAATCATTCTCTCCCTTGGTAACTACAGAAATTCTTCCAGAAAGACTTCTGTGACTGGTGTGGTCCAAACAAGAAATATTACAGCTGCCAACAATGGACAACCCAGTGGCTTTCGTGATACGCAAAACCTCAACTGTAGATGCTCCCAACAGAGGAAAATGCCAAACAGAAAAGGGGAATGATCACTGATTGGATTCTTCTTCCAGGAAATCTGTGTGTAAGTTCATGGAATACACGGCTAGGGATCAGTTTTTATGAAATTTGAATGATGTGGCTAGAAGAATAAAATATATACGCACACATGATCGTCTGCTGCCACTTTCACTGGATCTGTCCATATTACCCTAGAATTCACCTAGAACTGCTGTGCATCTCTCACCTATTAGTGCATAAAAACTTCTTTTACAGATCTCTCCAGTATGCAAACCACACAGCAGCCAGTGATTTGCATAATCCTTAACACTCTCCGCTCCCAAATCCTTTTTTTTAGCGACCTAATGCAAACTTCCCTGAACTAATCCATGCTAACACCATTTAGAAGGAGACTATTCCGTGTAAGTTGGCACAGCTAAATAAGCTCTCTATTGTATAAAGAACAGTCTTAGTAAAAAGACATTAATGAATATGCCAGTGAGGAGAGCCTCAGCTTTTCAGTTGCTTGCTGGACCCTAATGCTGTAGGAACTTTGTGAAACTTCAATTATCTTAAAACCAAGGTAAGGAATTTAATGCCACCAACCCGTCTGAATCCTAATAGATTTCCAAGACTAGGGTCACAAGCAGCAGCTCCTATAACTCTGTACACTGGCCTGAGCTTCAACTCCCCTTCCACAAACCCACTTCCTGATGCCTGCAGTAACCTGTCTTCTGAATTCACACATACATAGTGTTTCTTTGGGAGGGGTGGTAATTTCTAATAATTTCTCCATTGGGAAGGTGGTCATGTAAGCTATTTAGCAGCTACAGTAGTATCTTAGGCATCTTAGGAAAATAGTTTAAAAGTGGATGCGGTGTAAACAACACATGCTTCTTGCAAAAGTAATAAATTTAAAAATAACTAACTTGCTTAGGCAGATGCAGGGGCCGGAGGTTTGATCCCAACATGCTGCGCCAGCCCCACCCCCAGGGTGAGCTGAGATGGTGATTGAGACTGGGCATGGTGGCGCCTGTAATCCCAGCACTTGGGAGGCTGTAAACAGGAGGATCACTACGGGTCCGATCTACGTAGTAAGACCCTATAGACCCTATACTATATAGGGAAAAGAAAAAAAAAACAAAACACCTAACATTTAAACTAAAATTATGATACTATTTTCCATTAGTATCTCTATGCTTCCACTTATTCAAGTTATTCTCCCTGGAAAATCAACCCTTCTCAGACTTTCAGACCCACTTAGTCTGATGCTGTTGCATAGAAATTCTATAACGACTGGAATGTTCTTACCTGTGCTGTCCAATATGACAGACTCCAGCCACATGTAGTTAATGAGTCTTGGCAAGTGGCTAGCAGGACTCAGAACTGAATTTTCAATTTTATTTCATTTTAATGAACTAATTATTTAAGTGGTCACAGGTGACCAGCGGCTCCTGGAGATCACAGGAGTATGCAGGACTTTGTCTCATCTGGATGTCCTCTGAAGGGCTGCTCGTGAGCTCTCACTCCCATCAACATGAAGGGGAACTAGAGGCTTCCTCTGTACTTGTGTTTTATTATAGTGATCTAGTGATCAATTCTGCCATTGGATGGTATATGCCTACAGTCATTTGTTAAAGCACTATTTCTAAGAAGCAAGTATAAGCCTTTTGAAAGTACTAAATAAAGAGGGTTTTTTTAATTTGTGTAAAAGGAAAACTGAACAAACTTCTTGGTGGACTCTTAGAAATTTCTTCACCAAAAATTTATAAATAGAACTCTGACAACAACGTGAACTGATAACTGAGACATTAATGGTAACAATGTGACCAGCTATCTTTGTCTAAGGAACATACATACAGCTCTTCAGCCTTTCTGTCTTACAAACTCAACTCTACCTTATCCTTAGCTGGAATTCAGGGAGACAACTTGCTGGTAAATCCGTTGGTCATTAAGCCACGACTCTGTCCAGACTTGCTCTTTAAGAAAATTCCCAGGAGGCCTCGCTCACCACAATGATGGAATGAGATAAACATGCTTTTGCTGTGATCCCATGTTCTCACATACCCCATACTGGTCTAGAGAACAGCTGGTCTCATTCATCAGACTTGAACATAATCAGGTTTTCATACCCTGTTATCATGGGTATGGCTGTTCTAAAGGGCTTGTTGGCAAAGACCCTTCATAACACGTCACAGAGATCCAACCACTTCCATCCAATGGCTGAAGGTCTCTAACTCCATTGCTAATATTTTTTCTAAATCCATTTTCAGAGTATAAGGAAAGTTATCTTTCTAACCAATAATGACCCTAACCATTTTGGAAAGAAATAAATGCCCAAGTTTGCATGACACTACTTGTGTTACTTTAGGGTAGAGAGTCGAGTCCCAGGGCCAGACATATTCCAAATATCTGTATAACTTAAGTGATTTGTACAGCCACAATAAAATTGTATTTTAAGCAACGGAATTCAATGAACATTTCTTGGTGGGCCTTTGGTCTTCTATGTAATTTTATCCCTAATATTTTAACACTAAAATATTTAATATGTAAAATTTTTGTACTAATATTTGTGAACTAACAAACCATAATGCAATAATGTGTTTAGAAATACTCTGCGCTAAATGGTAGTTTCAGAACAAAGTAATTAACTGTTTTAAACAAGTTTAAGGTTTTACCTTCCCATAGTTCAATTAACAGGCAAATTCAAAGTAACGGCTGCATGCCTTTGCTGAGATTTTATACTCTATAAAGTGTAAAGGTCTCTCCATAAAGGGCAAGGTAACTAAATGCATTGATCAAAACTAGCAATTGGAGTGGAGAGGTGACTTTTGCCCATCGTGGCTACGTGATCAAAGATGAGCCCCTGATCTCTCTTAGTCTCGGTTTTCTCGTTTGAGACTATAACACTGACAAAAGTACATTTTAAACAGCATTGAGCCAGTAAAGAAAACACAACCTTTGAATCAGGAAAAATATGTGAGGAAAAAAAATTAGCAAGCGCTAAATGACTATACTCCTTCATTTCACGCCTAAAACCACTCTAAGAAAAGTCCCACGGCTTTCTCCATTTTAAAGATGGAGAAATGGAGAACAGGCGTAACAACCAGGTCATGCATCTAAGATCCAAGCTGCCCTGTCTCATTTCCAGTGTTACTTTGCTTCAGTCAGTGCTTCACTATGTTCATTTTTTATTTTCGGAGTACCGTAGGTTGAATCCGGGGCCTTGGGCATGGTAGGCAAGTGTTCCACCATGGTACATCTCCAGTCCTCTTCAAAATCTTCAGTTTGATTCATGGTCTTATTAAGTTTTCCAGGCTAGCCTTGAACTTGTGACCCTCCTGCCTCAGTCTTCTAAATAGTTGGGATTCTAAGCATGTACCACTATTCCTGGCCATATTGCTTCTCAAAGAGAAAAAAATACATTCTTACCTTTCTTTTTTCTTCATCTTTGTCATCTATCTTCTTCCTCGTCTTCTTTTCTTCTTCTTCTTCTTCTTCTTCTTCTTCTTCTTCTTCTTCTTCTTCTTCTTCTT
>NDGM011029827.1:0-12977 GCA_002564305.1 Octomys mimax
CTTGTACAGCAATTAACCACTGGGAGGAATGTATGCAATGTGTTAATTATTGAAACTGTCCTCACAATTTGATTTGAAACTGTCTCATTGCTATTTATCAATAAAATTATGGAAAAAATAAATAAAAACAAACAAACAAAAAAAGCTACATCACATAAAGAAAAAACTAAGTCACATTGGTTGTGGTGGATTGACAACTGTGGGCAACCTGTGACACCGAGGTGAACTGAAGCATCAGGTGTTGGATGTGGAGGGTCCACCCAAGGATCACTCCAACAAAATAAAAAGAACTGGAGAAGAAGAGGTGTTGTTAGGGGACTGCTAGCTCTCCTGGAGAAGCTTACTATGCTGGCTTTCCTGATATGCAACTTGGCTGTTCTTACTTATTGTCAGAGAAGCTCAGTACCTTGTCGCTGAATGGCTGTGGTGCTCTTGTGGGGAGCTCTGGTCCTTACTTTAAGTGTTGCTTCCTGGCTCCAATGCAGCCCCGTTAGCCTGGTAGCACAGATCTTTCATCCCACCAACCCAGACTAGCTTCCACCACTGATTGTTGGGCCTCCCTAGCATAGATTGGTGAAACAGACTTGCTTGAGGCATTGTGTGGGCTCTAGCTCTCCAGCTAGACTCCTACAGGACACTTCTGTGGGATTCTGGCTCTCAGCTGGATTCTTTGTGTTTTTAGTGTGTGGACAGATTTCCTGCACTCTTTGGTATATGACTCTTTGGGTGACTATTCTGAAATAATTCTATAAATTATGTGTCCTGTATTGTTTTCCTTGCTACAAACTCTGGCTACAACACTGGTTCATAGCCAAATGCTTTAAAATCAGTTCATTTACTCCTTGTATATTTATTAAGCAAAACTGCCTATGTGCCAAAACTGCCTAAACCTGGGGCCCCACCTGGCATGAGTTAGGACACACCAACACTCTGAGAGCTTGAGGTAGGAGGCTTACAATTCAAGTGTGAGATCCTGGCTCAAAATAAAAATAATTTAAAAAGGCCAGGGATATAGCTTGATGTGAAAGCCCTGAGTTCATTCCCAGTACTGAAAAAAGTGTGGAGCCCAGATGGTACAGAACAGCTTTACTGCTCTTCGTACCATGAGCAGCGACCTCGGATGGCACAAGACCCTTTTAGAAGAGACTCTTACTGCGGCTGCCCCCAGCAGTGGGTTCTGGTTGTAAATGATGGGAAGGCATGGGTCTGCCTTCCACAGTCCTGCTTCATTCACAATATAATTTAGAAAACAAAGAGCAAGGAATCTAGCTCAAACAATAAAACCTCCCAGTATAAATTATAACAGTTCTGCTGACCACAGTTATAAAAGTAGAATGAGGGTAATTTTAATTGGTCCAGAGTAGTCTCTTAAAAAAATAATTATGTAAAGCTGGGGAGACAGCTCAGTGGAATAAGTGCTTGCCTGGCAAGCACAAGGTCCCGAGTTCGATCCCTGGTACCACAAAAAAAAAATTTTTTTTTTGATACAACAGATTAATCATTAAAAAATGCCTGGCGCATGCAGTTCAAGCCTATCTGGACCTGCACAGACAGCAAGGCTCTCCTCAGTTTCCTCCCACCACGCAGTCCTCTTACCTTTCAACCTCTGCTCTCTGGCTGGGGTTGGTGATGGCCGCAATGTACTGCATAATGTACTTACTGGCTTCCGTTTTACCAGCTCCACTTTCTCCTATAGGGAAGAATTTAATAACACAATTGAAACCAAGAGTAATTTCCATAAAATAACTTTCAATTTTGGTGTTAGGCATTTAAATTCTCCCATGTTGTACTTTCCTCTCTCTCTCTTTTTTAAAAATGTATTATGTCCTATATTGGTTCTAACAGATTTAAACATGTTGGGGGAAAAACTATTATAGAAGTAAAGCACAGACTACAAATCCAGACTTGCTAGGAAAACAGTCTCAAGGTATACATTGTGGCAAATGCATCCCTATAATCCCTGCCCTCTGAGAGTCTGAGGCAGGAGGATTAGAAGTTTGAATCCTGCCTGGGAAACTTAGTGACACAGAAAGACCTTGTTTCAAAATTAAAAAAAAAAAAAAAAAAGTGTGTGTGTGTGTGGGGGGGGACTGAGGGTATAGCTCAGTGCAAAAAAAGTCTTGGGTTCAATCCCAGTATTGCAGGAATAAACTATGGCAATTGAATTCCTTAGAGTTTCCTACTAGGCAATGATCCCTAAGTCTACTATAAATATGGTAATAGCCACAGCTAAATTCACACATTTTAATTTCAAAGGTGAAAACATAATTGTTTTTTAAAAAACTAAATTTAGAGCCAGGGGCCATGGCATGCAATGAGAAAACCGGCTACTCGGGAGGTTAAGACAGGAGGATTACTGGGCCCAGGAGCTCAAGACAGGCTGGTGCAACATGGTGAGGCCCTGACTAACAAAAACAAACAAACAACTTTGAGTGATTTTAGAGAGCACACAACATAGCAAACCCCAGACAGAAGATATCAGTTATAAAAAGCATGACAAGATACGCAGTGGTGAAGAAGGAATGGGGTCAATTTGCAAGTTCTATCTCTTATCTTCTGACTCAAATATTTCACTGACAGAAACTTCTCCTATGGAAATATTAAAAAGTACTAACATAATCAAGAAAGGGCAAGAATATTCTTCAAAGGCTTAAAATCTGTGCTGTAGATCACACTGTATGATTTAACTACAATCTGAAATAACAATCCTATTAGCAGAGAACTGGGTAAAGGAGTCAATGGCCCACTACAGGACTGTTAAGACCATGTGGAGTACTGGAGGAAGGCTAAGACTCAGCGTCACAATGCTTTGCTGAGCAGAGAAGTTCTGTAGCAGCAAGTGCAATTCTGTAATGCCATGTTTTCATTTTTTCCTAGTATGTTTAGAGTACACAGTGGTTACCTTCCTGTGGGGAGTTGGTATATATACACAACACATCTTAATTTTTTCCTTCCCTTCCCTTCCTCTCCCTCTCCCCTCTCTTTTCATCCCCTTCTCACCTGCAAATGATCTGTCTCCCTATTTCCTATTATCTACCTTTTAATTTGGTCTTTATATTCTGTGTTTCTCATGTAAGAGAAACCATATAATTTAAGCTTATGTGTCTGATTTATTTTACTTAATATTATGGGATCAAGGTGTCTCTATTTTCCTACAAATGACTCAGAGTTTATCCTTCTTTATGGCAAAGAAGTATGCTGCTGTGTATAAATACCACCTTTCTCTGTCCATTCATCTGTTGATGGACATATGAGCCACTTCAGCTACTATACTGCTATAAATATGGGTATGCACATATCACTGTAATACATCTTTGGAAGGTACAGAAGGGGAATAGCTGTGTCAAATGGAATAGTTTTTGGGTTTTGAGGAATCTCTACACTGATTTCCATAATGGGTTATTGGTTTACATTCCCAACAACAATGCGGGAGGGTTCCCTTTTCCCACACTCTTGTTATCTCTGTTTTTTTTTTTTTTTCTGGAAAAAGATGGAATCTCAGTATAAACTTGTATTTCCCTATTGGGCAGTGACGCTGAACGTTTTTTTCATGTCTCTATTGACCATTTGTACTTCTCATGAGAAGTGTTTATTTCAGTTGCCCATTTTCTGACTCGATCTTTTATTTTGGGGGAGTCAAAAAAATTTTTTAGTTCTTTATATATTTTAGCTATTAGTCCTCTGAGGAATAGCTGGCAAATTTTTTTTCTCATTCTGCAGGTTGACCCTTAATCCTGTTTTTGGTTGCCTCCTTTGCTGTGCAGAGACATTTTAATTTGATATGATCCCATTTGTTGGTTCTCAATGTTATTTTTTGTGTAACTGGGGCTCTGTTCAGAAAGTCCTTGCCTATGTCCATGACTTCAAGAGTTTTACCCATAATCTTCTAGTATATTAAATATTTCTGTTTTAACATTTAGATTTCTGATTCATTTTGATTTTAGTTTAGTACATAGTGAAATACATGGGTCTAGATTCAATCATTTGCATGTGGATAGCCAGTTTTCCCAGCACCATTTATTAAGCAGAACCAATATAGTAAAAATGGGCATACTTCCAAAGCTCATGTACAAATTTAACACAATCCCAATGAGTGCTGTCAAAATACCAATAACATTCAATGTAGAACTAGGTAAAACAATGCTAAAACTTATACAGAACCAGAAGAGACCAAGAACAGCAAAAGCAATCCTCAGTGAACAAGAGTAAAGGAGGAGGAATCACAATACTGACTTAAACTTCACGCTGTATGTGCTATACAATACATAGGTGTACACAGCTCTGTGTACTTGCATATACTGAAGCATGTGTAGACACAAAACAGCTGCTACTGCTGGAAAGGAGGACTGAAGTATTCAAGACTCTGCTTTTATTTCAAATACCTATCTAACTGCTCCCCCTGCCTGCACAACTGGGCAATACTGTAAGTGTAATCTGATTTAATACAGTGACAATCTAGGATAGAATTCTCCCAGTCCAACACTTAAAGAAAAACTATTCTACACTGCTAACCAAAATGAAATACTGATCATAGAAGATATTTTCCCCCTTATTGGGAGTGAAACCCAGAACCTCATGCATGCTAGGCAAGCACTTTACTCAGAGACAGCCCTCCCTAAAAGTGTTTTTTAAAGGCGCACACTCCCGAATGCAAACGTGAGGTACTGCTAACACTGTGCGCCAGTAAGCAGATCCTCACTTCACTGCATGAGGAGCCCCGAAGGGCTTGTCATGGGTAGTGTGGTTTTCCTTCTCCAGCATTGCTCAGCAACCCCACACCTTCCCTATTGGGCTTTGAAAACTTGGGCCCTGGACTCTGAAGCCCATGTTTGGCCCCTAGGCCTCTGCATGTATTCCACAGCAGCTCCTAAGCACTTGCCTGACTTTAGTTCAGTTGTCATATTTAGCACCTAAATATTTCATTTTTTTTTCATTGTTACTATTTAAAATATTTGTTATACTTTATCTGTTTGAGGTAGGAAGCATATTCCATGCTAGCTAAGTCTACAAACTAACCAGACACCATCCAAGTATGCGATACATATTTGTATCACATATGTGTGTGTATATATATGCTTAGGTTTTTAACCTTAAAAAAAGATTTCATCAGTCATGTAGATGCTTAAGTATTAAGTAAGTTAAATACACTCTGAGGTTGGATGTACCAGGGCCTCCTCCGAATACCTGATATAACAATACAGGTGTCTTTTGATCGCCTCTTCATAGCCTTGTAAGCAGCATCAGCAATAGCAAAGAGATGAGGTGGTCTCTCATACAGCTCACGCCCTTTATACTGCTCAACTGTGTCCCTCCCATAGATGTTCAGCAACTTGTAAGGATTCACAGAGACGACGACTTCTCCAATAAATGTATAGATGCGTCCTTTCTCAAATCTGCACAGGAACAAAAGGAAAAAAAAAAAACAACACATTGTTGTGGTTATATAGAAAAGCTATCTCTGACCTGTTAAGTCTCTTATCTCTAAGCAAGTACCAACACCCCAGGAAAAACCATGTTTGAGCATATGCTATTCAAATGTCACTGGTAGAAGACCAGAAAGAGTTAAAAGCTAGGCAAGAGGAAGAATTTAACTTATTAGAGCCTAGGGATTTCCTGTTTTGAAATGTAGAGGAGTAAGAAGTGGGAAAGAAGAAAACCTCAGAGCTCTAGAAAGAAACAGAAGTTAAATCAGGTCTTGAAATTCACTTAACTGAATTTTTCAATTAGAAAGAGGCCTAGCTATATACATTTTGTTTTTTCTCCCCCTTAAAACCTCACTAAAATGTCAACCCCAGAGTAAGAACAGTAAAATCCATAACAGAGAGAATGGCAGAGGAAACATTCTTGGTATAAATCAAATTTATTTTTTAGTGACTGCCTAAAACCCTATGATGCAGATATTTTGTGATTTATTCAATGATTCATTCCCCTTCCCTCCTGTTTCTATGAACAATAATGCATGAAAATATGCTGGATAGGGGCCGGGGAGATGGCTCAGTAGCATAAGCGCTTGACTGGCAAATGCAAGGATCTGAGTTCAATCCCTGGTTCCGCCAAAAAAAAAAAAAAAAAAAAAAAAATGCTGGATACATAACATAATTGTACAATAATAAAGTACCTTAATAAAGAAAAATGTTCACGAATGAGGTTAGAGTGCTGCTGAAAAGGTAAGTGTATTTTTAAAAATATATATAACATGATCCCATCTTTTCGCCATAAAGCAAACATTAAAAAGCTTTCTGATGTGTACATCTGTGTATCTGTACACAGATATATTAATAATGGATTATTTAATACATGAGTACACTGGTATGGGAAAACAGGGACGAATGCTTGCTATGCTTTGTGCATCCCTGCATTAACATGCAATACAATGCAGTGAGAGAGAAGGCCATGTATGTAGGTGGGAGGAGGACAGAGAGGCAAGAATACAGTGGAAAGGCTGGTGACTGCAATTATAAGTATAGACAGATACATTTGTACAAGGAAAAAAAATTAAAAAACATGAAACTTCAAAAACCTGTATGTATCTACTATTTACACGGTAATCTGTATCTATAAACATGTGTGACCCAGAGCCTGACCGCTTCTACTCTAGAGGCTGCTTCAGGCACACTCACATGCCAATGTTGTGTGGGAGGCTGGTTCTAGATCTGCTGTCCATACCAGTCTCTGCGGATGCTCAATTCTCTCGTATAAAATTTCACATTATTTGCATAGGCCCTACATATATCCTCCTGTATACTCCAAATCATTTCTAAGTTACTTATAGTACCTAACAATGTAAATGCTATATACATAGTTACAGTGTATTAAGGGATAGTGAGATACAAAAAAAAAAAAAATCTGTAAGTGCTCAGTAAAGAAACAAGGTATTTTCCTATTTTTTTTTTAACTCTACAGGTGGTTGAATCAGAAGACACTGAATGCATGGATACAGAGGGTCAACTGTGCCTCACTTCTAAGGACTGAATGCAGGCAGCACTCACATTGGCAAAATGCTGGTCCTTAGACAGCATATTTTAAAAAATTCTTGCTGTGTGGCCCAAGGGGCAGGAAAAATGACTAAGCACTTGGGGCCATCAGGCAAGATTCTTAAACTTCCTTTAAGCTGGAATGATGTGTGCTATAATTAGGAGTGGAAAGAAACAGATGCAGATAATGTCAACAAAAAATTAAAACCAAGATTTTTATCAAGCAGTTAGTAGGTTATTAACTACTTTGAGGTTTCCTGTGCATTTCTCTGCTGTGATTTTCCTATGTATCCTCCCTGTTGTTAGAAGTTTATATGGGTGCATAGACTCTGGAGTCCTCCACATCGGGGTCTGGATGCTTCCCTTTATAAAAATACACTGAGACCTTGTGAAAACTACTTAGCCTTCATGTATTTCAGCTTCTCCATTTGTAAAATGGTAATACTTGTACCCTCTACCCTGTGGCATGGACAAAATGCTTTTTAAAAAAAATCAGTTAATCTTATACTTCTGATTATTTTATGCATGAAGGAAATTTTAATGCTTTTTTAAAATTAACATTGCTATTGAAGTTACAGCAACCCAAATTAACTTAATTTCCAGTCAATTAATTCCAAGTCAATAATAAATGTCTATATAACTCATATTTAAAGACCTAAAATAATAATAATAATAATAAAAGATTCTTCACTCATGTCTTTCTGGCTTCACCTGAATATTAGCAGTAGATACTCACCAGGCTCCGCTATACAAAGAAAACAATTGAAAAGACAAGATTCCCCAAACAGAAAAAGGAACAAAGGAATGTTATAAAAAAAGTTACTTCATGAGTCTCATACTATTGACTAGGAACCACAGCAAATATGTCTGAGTTAGAATATGGTTCTAAGATTCCAGGTTCATCCAG
This sequence comes from Octomys mimax, assembly GCA_002564305.1. Lineage (NCBI taxonomy): Eukaryota > Metazoa > Chordata > Mammalia > Rodentia > Octodontidae > Octomys > Octomys mimax. The sequence continues at coordinate 7,882 of NDGM011029827.1, forward strand.
CAATGTATTTTGTCTCTCAGTGGATGACTCTTGGAGGCATTAACACATGATTCTTCTCTGAAGTTCTATTTTAGTTCATATAAAATGTTTTGTTTATTAAAATCTCTAGGCATCATGTTTGCAGAATACAATCAAAGTACATGCATAAAACCATTATTATGTCATGAATAACTACTAACTTAAAGATAGCAGAAGTTCAACAAAATACAATATTAAATACAATGCTTCAGTAATTTGGAAGATATTAAAAGCTCATCTTATTTGAAATTCTAAATGTGGTAAATGAATATGTGGAATTTTCAATTTGGTTATGCCCCCAAATCACCACTAGATGGTGCCAATATACCTTTTACCAGGATGTCAGGAAGCTTTGGAAAGCCTTAGGTAAAACATAATCAAGAAGGTCATGGCCACCCTTACTGTTTGTCTCCAAGAAGGAACTGCAATAATTATCGTAGATAACCAACAAGGTGATGCCATCTCTTCTGAAAGAACAAGGAGGCTGCTTCTACGAACTTTGTATGTAAACCTTTTAGAACAAACTTTTATAACCATTCTTCAAATATTTATTCAGTTCCCACTCTGTACCAGAAAAATGAACCAAATCCAATCTGTGAGTTAAAAGTAGGAAAAACAGGGCAACATAGTAAATAAGTAATAGCAATAGAATATATTAGGCATAAAAATAAAGACATAAACTGAAGTGGCAAAATTTATCCTAGCAGATCACTCTGAATGGAGGAATCCCAAGCCACACATCACTCCCCACTGGCCTCCTAGTCTCCAACACTTCCACCTACCCAAATCTCCCCCTGCCATCTGCCTGTCACTCTTACACGCACATTAGCGAGTTACTGACAGTTCTCCACAGCCCCACACCACCATGGCTTTGCCCCTGGGGTTCACTCTGCCCACAATACCTTTCCCAGGCTCTTCCCCTCTGTTCCTGGCAGATCCCTGCTCCTCTGTGTTTTCTCCAGTTCCTTTGTGGAGTCATTTGCTCAGCCCATTTCTTTACCTTCAGAGCTCCCCAAATGGTTAAAATAGTTTCAAAACCATTGCTGTCTTTTTTTAAAACCTTAAGTTTAACAATAGTTATGAAAAGGAGTAGATATTTTCATTGACTTTTAAATGAAACAAAGAGGTTCTATAAAGTTTTGAGTTAACGTGTAGCAATGGAGAAGATATAAAGGTAATGTTTTTGGAGGACAGCCCTTTGTACTCAAACTGTGAAACAGTTTTTTCTTAAGGTAGCCTCATTAGCTTGCATGTGTTCCTTGTACCCAAGACCAGCTACAGTAGGAAGTCAAAATGTGAGTGGCTCTTGCAGATCAGCAGTCATGGCCAGAATATGCCAGAGTCAGCATTGATACAACAGGCTTCCAACGCCAAGCTGACAAAGGTACATCTCCGGTCCTTTTAATTTTTTTTTTTTTGTTGTTTATTTTGAGACTAAATTGCTCAACTGACCAGGGTAGGCTCAAAATTATTATCCTCCTGCTTCAGCCTTCCCAAGTTCTGGGATTACGAAACTGTGCCATCACACTTGGTTTGGGCTGAGGAAGTGCAAGCTTGATGTGTCTAGAAATAAGAAATCAGCAAAAATTTTTCTAGGTAAACAGACCAATAAGGTTTTCACTGGTGGCAATGACAACAGAAATTAAGAAAATATAAATTATTTCAATGGGAAATTGGGTAGATTTTGAAGAATAACTGAACAGATTGAGTTGAGTATAGAGCTAAAGAAATTTATTTCAGATTGTATTTCATATGTACTTTTGAGCACCTAATTAGATGTACTCACTAAAAGAATGTCATTTTAGCTTTCATCACTGAATTGCATTTGTTTAGAGGAAATGTTTTTCTTCAACACCAAGCCCCTAATATGCTAACTGCTTTAGATATGTGCTGCATGAGTTGGAGAACTCTCTGTTAAACTACTATAAGGCTGTCTTCTACTTTTTGGCTCTTTGTCAAAGATATGCTAAATAGGCTCTTACACTTTTTAAACTATGTCATTCCTAAAAGTACACTGTACAACATTTATGCAATAATTAACTTGTGGCTTTCAAAAAAAAAAAAAGAATTGTCATCCTTGGTTGACTTCTTGCAATACAAGAATTAAATTCATGAATCAAGGTACCACTGTACATGAAATCAATTATAATCAGAAGAAAAAATTCTCTGTGGTCGGCTGTATATTTAATAAACTCTTTAATCATAAGTATTACTCATTTGTCTCATTAAGACCATATAACTTTCTGAATAGGTTTTGCTTAATCACATTGATTTGAGCTGATTTCTCTTCCTGTTCAATGCAAATGAAATCTTAAAGGCTGAGCTCATCCCTGGTTTTCAGATGTTCAGCTACTCACACCCCCCTTTTTTCTTCCCATTATGTTCTCAACCAACTGCAATCTGGGTGCCACTTCCACACTTCAATCAAATTTTCCAAAGAAATCTCTAAGTTCATTGGTTGAGCTGTCCTGTCTTAGTTTCTCAGAAGTGTTCAAGGCTGAATTATACTTCCTTGGTTTCTCTTCTCTAGGTTTTTCTCCTACGTCTCTGCTTTTTCTTTTCAGCCTCATTTGCTGCCTCCTTTTCCTCTTCTACTGATCTCTAAATATTCAAGTTCTCTAGACTTGAGCACAGGAGCAACTTCAATACCACCCAAGGGACTCCTAATTAAGGAGGAGAGAGTAAGGATATCTTGGCTCTGTTCAACCCTCTGAAAATCAACAATCAGATCAATAAAATAAAACCAGTAGAGAAAGTGTTACCTGCTATCAAATAAAACATTAGCCTTAACTCAGAGCCACTGCACATGAGAAAAGGCTTGGAATGCTCTGGAAACCAGACCGACGTGAACAGGAAACACAGAGCAAATACAAGCCTCTGCTCACTCAAGAGTCCAGAGCAGAATTCCCCCAAAGTAGGCTGCAGTTTCCTGCTAGCCAAACTAAAAATCTTTAGCTAAGAATGGCAGTGAGTGCATAGATGGCCTCAAACAAAATTAGTCTCACTTACTATGTCTGAGTAACTGCAAGGAGGTGCTAAATGATTACCAGGTAGAAGTTACAGTACTTTAGGGCCAGGCACAGTGGCACACCCGTTATCCCACCACTCAGGAGGGTAAGGCAGGAGGATTACCATGGATTCAAGGCCAGTCTGGGCTATATAAGTGCGTTCAAGGCCAGCCTGAGCTACATAGTTAGGTCCTGTCTCCAAAAATTAAAAACAAAAACCACAAAATACCAAAAGAAGTTACTGTACTTTTCTTTTTTTAAAACCAGGCAGACTGTCATGTTGAGGTAAAAGAGGAAGAGTAATATGACTGCTCTGCAGCAGATGATCGTGACAGGTGAAGAAGTCATGCTGAACTGCCACCCAGGAGCCTTCCAGCATACTTACGGGAGTTGCTGGTTAGGTAAGATTCTTCCATTTCAGGACACAGTGGTGGTAAGAGGGTTTAGAAAAATAGACCTCGAACCTGGTGTTCTAGGCATTATCTTTAGGGAATTAATCTGGAATGAATCAAGTCAAAGATGTCTATTCAAAGATAATTATGAAGTGAACAACCAGAATGGGGTCCATATAGGACAAAACAAAAACTAGTAGGCAAAAAGGCTGACAAATAGAATGCGGATCAAAAATTCTCATCCTCCAAAACAAAATATCATGAAGTAGAAAAATTATGAAAAGTGTTCCGTGTCGTAGCAAATAATGTAAGGAAACATAGACCTCTAAAAAAGCAGGATATTAGGGCCAGAAAGATAGCTCAGGAGACTAAGCACCTGTTTAGGCAAGCACAGAGACTGGGGTTCGATCCTCAGTACCATGGGCCATGCCAGCCCTACCCCCAGCATGGTGGCTTATACATGTAATCCCAGCACTGGGGAGGCTGAAAACAGGAGGCTCACTAGAGTCAGAGCTGCATAATGAGACCCTGTAAGAAATACATTAAAAAAAAATTTTAAAAACAAGATATCAAAGAAGATGTAGTTTTAAAAAAATGAAATCCTGTTTAAAATAATCTTTTAAATTTTTTTTAAAAAATCATTTATATATTTATTTATTTAGTACAGGGCTGCTATGCAGCTCAGACTTGTAGTGATCCTCCTGTCTCAGTTGCCTCCCCAGTGCTGGGATTACAGGCATGTATCACCATGCTGGGTTTCAGTGGCCAGCACAGTGGCATGGCCTGTGGTACCAGGGATTAAACCTGGGTCCTTGCGCTTTCCAGGCAGGCACTTAGACCATCAAGCTACCTCGCTAGTCCTAAAATCATCTTTTAAAAAATTAGACAAGAAGCTGGAAAAGCTCAAGAAAAAAATGGGACAAAAAAGCCCTACAACAAGAAAGGTCAGAGTCTTATAAGTGCAAGGTCCTGAGTTCGATCCCCCACCACAAAAAAAAAAAAAAAAAAGAAAGAAAGAAAAAGAAAAAAGAAAGAAAAGGAATGAAAGAAAGGTCACACAACAGACAAAGAAGGAGGATAGACACTGCTGAAAGCAGACAGGGCTAAGGAGAAATAATGGAGGAAGTAAGCAAAATGAAATGGGATTGAAGTTAAAATAGAAAAAAAATTATATTGCAGTCTCTGACATTCCAGAGCAGTAAATAAGTACAACAGTGAAAAATGGCAATAGATGTTAGCAAACAACAATAGCAAAAAGCCCCGGAGCACTGGTGTGACAGGTTACACTCCCCAAAGAGATGTGATGAGGTCCTAGGTCATCTGTGAATGTGACTTTATTTGGAAACAGGGCCCTTATGTACATAACCAAGTGAGGATGAGGTCATTGGGGTGGACCCTACTCCGACGTAATTGGGTTCTTACAAGAGGAAATACCATGTGGAGGCAGAACACTGTGTGATGACACAAACAGAAACCCGAGAAAGGCAGCTACAGCCCAAGGAACAAGGATCGACAGCCCCCACAGCAGCTGAGGGGGATTCCTCCCTGCAGGGTTCACAGGGAGTGTGGCTTGCTGACACCTTGATTTTGGACTTCAAGCCTCTGGAACTGTGGAGCAGCAAAACAAATTATACCTGAATAAATTCCAGGAAAATGTGTCTCAATTTCCCTTACAACT